>VZQC01004015.1:1121143-1132701 GCA_009823505.1 Rhizomys pruinosus
CTCTTGCAGAGGACCCGGGTTCGATCCCCAGCACCCACATGGCGGCCGAGAGCCGTCTGAAACTCCAATTCCAGGAGAACTCCAGTTCCAGGGGAATCTGACACCCTCTTCTGACCTCCGCGGCATTGCACGACACGGGTGCACAAACCTGCATGCAGACAGTACATTCATACACATACAGAAATAAATAAAATTAATAAAAAAAAAATTAAAAAAAAAAGTCATACTCCAGTGTTTAGAAAAGTAAAGTCACAAGGCAAGGACATTACCCTTGGAGACTCTGTGCCAGGCCTGTTTCTTGTTTGCTTATCTAGAAGTAAACTGTTTTTACTTAGAAGTTTTGGTATCCACGTGGCATGGTGTGGGCTCTTGTGAGGCCCTATGGCTGCACGGCATCATGATGGGAACAAGTATGAAACTCTTCACACTGTTTTAACTTTTGCAAACACAGAAAATTTCACCAACCCAGCAACCATATGAAGTACATGTTATTAGGACTCTTAAGGGTTTTTGTTTTGTTTTAGTTTTGTTTTGGTCTTTTTGAGGCAGGGTCTCCCTGTAGCCCTAGCTGCCCTGGAACTCACTAAGTAGACCAGGCTAGCCTTGAACTCACAGAGATCCACCTGCCTCTGCCTCCCAAGTGCTGGGACTCTTGTATTTGGTGTTTTATTGGGGGGGGGGCTAAAGACATGGCTCAGCAGTTGAGAGCTGAGGTTACTCTTGCCAAGGACCTGGGTTAGTTCACCCATGTGACAGCTAACACCCATCCATAACTGAACGATTCTCTCTTCTGGCCTCTGCCCTTGCACACCCGTGGTACACTTACACAGGCAACACACTCATGCACATAAAAAAAAAGACTTATTTTAGGGCCAGGCATGTTAGCACATGCCTTTAATCCTAGCACTCAGGAGACAGAGGCAGGTGGATCTCTTTGAATTCAAGGCTTGTTCTACATAGAGCTCCAGGTCAGCCACAGTGAGACCCTCTCTCAAAAACAAAGCAAACACAAAGACTCTTATTTTACAGTTGAAGAAACTGAGGCATAGAAAGAGCACTGGAGTTTGAGTTGGACAAATCAAGACCCTCCCAAGAAGCTTGAATCTTTGCCTCATCTTCTTTGTATGAAAACAGCCCAGCCTATGGTGGAGCATGCTTGTAATACCAGCATTTAGGAGACAGGCAAGAGGATCATGTTTGAAGGCCAAGGACTCATGTAGCCCAGGTTGGCCTCAAACTCATTTTGTAGCCCAGGATGGCATTGAACTTCTTTTTTTTTTTTTTTTTTTTTTTTTTTTTNATTTATAAAAAAAAATTAAAAAAAAAAGGTCATACTCCAGTGTTTAGAAAAGTAAAGTCACAAGGCAAGGACATTACCCTTGGAGACTCTGTGCCAGGCCTGTTTCTTGTTTGCTTATCTAGAAGTAAACTGTTTTTACTTAGAAGTTTTGGTATCCACGTGGCATGGTGTGGCTCTTGTGAGGCCCTATGGCTGCACGGCATCATGATGGGAACAAGTATGAAACTCTTCACACTGTTTTAACTTTTGCAAACACAGAAATTTTCACCAACCCAGCAACCATATGAAGTACATGTTATTAGGACTCTTAAGGGTTTTTGTTTTGTTTTAGTTTTTGTTTTGGTCTTTTTGAGGCAGGGTCTCCCTGTAGCCCTAGCTGCCCTGGAACTCACTAAGTAGACCAGGCTAGCCTTGAACTCACAGAGATCCACCTGCTCTGACTCCACCCTGACGTGCTGGGATTCTTGTATTTGGTGTGTTTATTGGGGGGGGGCTAAAGACATGGCCTCAGCAGTTGAGAGCTGAGGTTACTCTTGCCAAGGACCTGGGTTATTCACCCATGTGACAGCTAAACACCCATCCATAACTGAACGATTCTCTCTTCTGGCCTCTGCCCTTGCACACCCGTGGTACACTTACACAGGCAACACTCATGCACATAAAAAAAAAGACTTATTTTAGGGCCAGGCATGTTAGACCATGCCTTTAATCCTAGCACTCAGGAGACAGAGGCAGGTGATCTCTTTGAATTCAAGGCTTGTTCTACATAGAGCTCCAGGTCAGCCACGTGAAAGTGAGACCCTCTCTCAAAACAAAGCAAACACAAAGATCTTCATTTTACAGTTGAAGAAACTGAGGCATAGAAAGAGCACTGGAGTTTGAGTTGGACAAATCAAGACCCTCCCAAGAAGCTTGAATCTTTGCCTCATCTTCTTTGTATGAAAACAGCCCAGCCTATGGTGGAGCATGCTTGTAAACCCAGCATTTGGAGACAAGGCAAGAGGATCATGTTTGAAGGCAAGGACTCATGTAGCCAGGTGGCCTCAAAACTCTTTTTGGTAAGCCCAGGATGGCATTGAACTTCTTTTTTTTTTTTTTTTTTTTTTTTGTCTTTTCGAGACAGGGTTCCTCTGTAGCCGCCACTGTCCTGGAACTTGCCTAAGTAGACCAGGTTGCTTGAACTCCACGATTAGATCCACCTGCCACCACTTATCCCTAGTGCTACTGCGATTCAGACATGCACAACCATGCCCAGCCTATTGGGTTGGAGGATGCTGGGGATTTGATCTAGCACTTTCTGCATGCTAGGCAAGCAACTCAACCAACCCCAATTCTCGCCCCAAAGCATTATTTCTTTTAATTTTAATTTTATTTATTTATTATTTTTTTATGTGTATGAATGTACCGTCTGCATGTAGGTTTGTGCACCCATGTCGTGCAATGCCTCAGAGGTCAAAAGAGGGCATCGGATTCCCCTGGAACTGGAGTTCTCCTGGAATTGGAGTTACAGACGGTTCTTAGCCACCATGTGGGTGCTGGGGATCGAACCCAGGTCCTCTGCAAGAGCAGTCCGTGCTCTTAACCGCTAGGCTATCTCTCCAGCCCCCCAAAGATTCATTTCTAAAAGAAGTGACCACCAGAGACAGAAGAATAATAAGCTACTTTAGAGAAACCTCTGGATCCAAGACATTCTGTGAATTGAGTTAGAATACCAGTCTACTGTGCAATAACCACAGTGATAGCATTCTGGAAGGTCCCTCAGCCAGTGCCTAGGACAAAGGTGAGCTAATCAGCAAATCTCTCCAGGAAGCCAGGTCTGGAGCAGCAGAGTCCTAGTCCTGAATTCCTCTCTGGGCCTTCCTTGGCTCCATTCTGCTCCCTCACCAGAGATCTGGGCCAGGGAGAACGCCTGAGGGAGAAACCGGCCCAGAGCGGAGGAAAAATTCAGGAGTGGCTATTACCAAGAGAGTGCTAATAATGCTTTTAACTTGAAAACCTGGTCTGGGGAGGCTTGCACCCTGCGAATAGGGAGATAGATTATGTGTGACTACTGAATATCTCTGCTTTATGTAAATATCCATCCCACACTGTGCATGCATCCCTTGAGAGAATCCCCACAGAGAACTCAGCATCCCAGGGTCTCAGAGGGCTCCTTTAAATATCTGTGGAAGAGGGAACTAAAAGCCAGATGTTTTATCAGGTCCAAGCCCTTCTTCTGAATCCTGGGTCTAGGAAAGAAAGAAGATAAGGGAGGCCCAGGACAAGTTAATTCTAGGTCAGTTAATTCCTCTGAGCTTTCCAGTTTGTTCATTTTGGCTGTCCTGGTTTCAGCCCAGATGTGCATCTTCCACCCTAATAACACATGCACTCATTTTAACAGTACCCCCCCCCAAAAAAAAAGGAGAGTGTGCCTGCCGGTAAGCTGCCCCATGCTGCCCCAGAGCACAGCATTCCTGATTAGAGGGACAACTCAGGTGACCTGCCGGCGCTCACACAGGGCCCCTGCTGCAGGGCCAGGAGATTATCTCCCTGGTCTCTCTGGATAAGCACAGATCTCTCCCAAAGTCATCTCTTGTTCTGAAACACATGGACTCTGATCCCTGAGACTAGAGGATCCCTAGAGCTAACTGGCCTGGCAGCCTAGCTTGTGTAATGAGTTCCAGGCCAGAGAGATCCTGTTTCAAAGGAGGTGGACAGTGTTCCTGAAAATGAAGTTGTCCTACATACATACAAACACATGTGTATGTGTGCATCCACAAGCTTGCACAGTACAAATCTCCAATGCCACCTGCTGAGGTGAGAAGCCTGTGCTAAAGCTGGAAACAGAGTGATCCTAAAAAGGCTTTGGGACTTGGCCAGGCGTGGTGGCGCATCCTTTAATCCTAGCACTTGGGAGGCAAAGGCAGGCCTATCTTTGTGAGTTCAAGGCCAGCCTGGTCTACAGAGTGAGTTCCTAGGCCAGCTGGGGGTACAGGGAAACCCCGTCTCAAAAAGACCAAAAAAAAAAAATGGCTTTGGGATTCAATAAGACGTCCCTTTGTCTACCTAGGGCACTCTGTTAAGGAATGATCTTTTGCAGGAGGATGTCAGCAATTGTGATTTCCTCTATTTTTGTTTTTCTTTTTTTTTTTAAATTTTATTTATTTTCGTATGTGTATGAATGTACTGTCTGCATGCAGGTTTGTGCACCTGTGTCGTGCAATGCCGCAGAGGTCAGAAGAGGGCATCGAACTGGAACTGGAGTTAAAGATGGTTTTCAGCCACCATGTGGGTGCTGGGGATCGAACCCGGGTCCTCCACAAGAGAATTCAGTGCTCTTAACCGCTGGGCCATCTCTCCACCCCCCCTTGTTTTTCATTTTTAAGGCTATTATTGTTATTTTGGACTTTTTCAGACAGGGTCTCTCTGTAGCCCCAGCTGTCCTGGAACTCACTCTGTAGACCAGGCTGGCCTTGAACTCTCAGAGATCTGCCTGCCCCTGCCTCCTGAGTGCTGGGATTAAAGGCATGCACCAACATACCCAGCTATTTTTATTTTTTATGTGTTTGAATGTTCTACCTGCATGTATGTAAGTGAATCACATGCATACATGCATGCAGTGCCCACAAAGGTCAGAAGAGGGCATTGGGCCCTGTGGAATTGGGGTTACAGATGGTTGTTAGCTACCATGGGGAGTGCAGGGAACTGAAGCCAGGCCCTCTGCAAGGGCAGCCAGCATTCTTATCCACTGAGGCATCTCTCCGGCCTCTTTGTTTTTATCTTATTATTATTATTTGTTTTTTGTGTTTTTTTTTAATCAGGGGAGAGCGTGAATGCAGTCCCCCACTACCACAAATTATGCAGTCGAGTTTCCCGCATTTGGGGAACTCGCAGGGGTCAGCACACCAGGAGTGCAGTGGACGAGCCTCACCCTGGGAAACCACCCTGGATCATGGTGTCTCCCCTGCCAGGTAAGGATGAGTATTTTTTTTTTTTTTTGATATTTTTGAGACAGGGTCTCCCTTTAGTCCCAACTGGCCTGGAGCTCACTCTGTAGACCAGGCTGGCCTTGAATTCACAGAGATCCGCCTGCCTCTGCCTCCCAAGTGCTGGGATTAAAGACGTGCGCCACCTCGCTTGGCTTGTTTTTATTTTTTTATTTGGGGAGGGCTATTTTGTTTTGGAAACAGGGTCTCCCTGTAACCCCAGCTGGCCTGGAACTCACTATGTAGACCAAGTTGACCTCAGTCTCACAGAGATTCCTCTCTCTCTGCCTCCTGAATGCTGGGATTCAAGTGTGTACCACCATGCCCGGCCTTCCTTTGTTTTTATTTTTGAGACAGGGTCTCATTATGTAACCCATGCTGCTCTTGAACTTGCAGAGATCCTCCTATCTCAGACTCCCAAGTATTGGAATTATAGGCATGTACAACCACACCTGACTTCTACTTAGCCTACTGTCAAATCTAAGTTCATCTTTGTTAATTTCATTGTCATGGGTCTCAGTACAGGAGAGCTGTTTCAATGGTTCAAAACCTCAGTTGGGAGCCGGGCGTGGTGGCGCATGCCTTTAATCCTAGCACTCAGGAGGCAGAGGCAGGCAGATCTCTGTGAGTTCAAGGCCAGCCTGGGCTACAGAGTGAGTTCCAGGACAGCTGGGGCTACAGGGAGACCCTGTCTCGAAAAGATAAAAAAAAAAAACAAAACCCTCAGTTGGCTCAGTAACTGATTGATTGACTGATTGATATTTTTGAGACAGGGTCTCCTTGTAGCCCCAGCAGTCCTGGACCTCACTACGTAGACCAGGCTAGCCTTGAATTCACAGAGATTCACCTACCTCTTCCTCCCAAGTGCTGGGACTACAGCCATGCACCACTATGCCCGCTGAAAGATGTTATTTATAGGGACAAAGGTGGCAGGGACCAGTGAGAGGCAAGTGAGGTATTGACCCAAAGTGTACATCTAAGGTATACCTCACTCTCAGCATCACGGTCCTCCAAGGACCTTCCCTTGCCTGGTTGTGGCTCTGGCCTGCTGCTCAGGCATCTGGCCTTAGAAGAGTGAGGGGCCTAGAAGTGAACATGATTAGGGCTGGAGAGATGGCTCAGCAGTTAAGAGCATCCACTGCTCTTGCAGAGGACTGGGGTTCGATTACCTGCACCCACGTGGCAGCTAAGAACCATTTTTAACTTCAGTTCCAGGGGAATCTGACGCCCTCTTCTGACCTCTGCGGCATTACACGACACAAGTACACAAACCTACATGCAGACAGTACATTCATACACATAAAAAAAAAAAGAAGTGAACATGATCAAATCTATGAAATGTTGGGGCTGGAGAGATGGCTCAGCGGTTAAGAGCACCAACTGCTCTTCCAGAGGACCCAGGTTTGATTCCCAGCACCCACATAGCGGCTAAGAACCACTGTCTTTAAGCTGAGTGTGGTGGCACATGCCTTTAATACCAGCACTGGGGTGGCAGAGGCAGGCAGATCTCTGTGAGTTCAAGGCCAGCCTGGTCTACATAGTGAGTTCCAGGACAGCTGGGGCTACAGGGAGACCTTGTCTCAAAAAGACCAAAAATAAATAAATAAGTAAAAGACCATGATGAAGGCCTTCGTTGTACAACTAACATACATAAGGAAGAAGAGGAGGAAGAGGAAGAGGAGGAGGTGGAGAAGGAGGAAGAAGAGGTGGAGGAGGAAGAGGAGGAGGAGAAAGAGGAGGAGGAGGAAGAGGAGGAGGAGGAAGAAGAGGAGGAGGAGGAGGTGGAGGAAGAAGAGGAGGTGGAGGAGGAGGAAGAGGAAGAGGAAGAAGAGGAGGAGGAGGAAGAGGAAGAAGAGGAGGTGGAGGAGGAGGAAGAAGAGGAGAAGGAGGAGGTGGAGGAGGAGGAAGAAGAGGAGGAGGAGGAAGGGAGGAGGAGGAAGAGGAGGAGGTGGAGGAGGAAGAGGAGGTGAAGAGGAGGAGGTGGAGGAGGAGGAGGAAGAAGAGAGGAAGAGGAAGAGGAAGAAGAGGAGGAGAAGGAGGAAGAGGAGGAGGTGGAGGAGGAGGAAGAGGAAGAAGAGGAGGTGGAGGAGGAGGAAGAAGAGGAGGTGGAGGAGGAGGAAGAAGAGAAGGAGGAGGAAGAGGAGGAAGAAAAGCACCCCTCAACACTGGGTTTACTGGCACACAGCTGTTATCTCACCATTTAGAAGGCTGAGGAAAAAGGATTGAGAGAGTTGAAGGGCTAGTCTGGGATGCCAAAAAGATCTATCTAAAAAAGAAAAAAGAGAAGCAAAGGCACACATCTTTAATCCCAGAATTGGGGGGCTGAGATAGAAGGAAACCAGCCTGGACTACATAGTAAATTCTGAGCCAGCCTCAACTACACAGAGAGACCCTGTCTTGACAAAGGAAGGAAAAAAAAAAAAAGACAGAAAGAAAGTTAGTCATAGTGATGATGGTGATTCGTGCCTGCAATCCAACACTTGGGAGGCTGAGGCAGGATTGCAGGGAAATTCAAGGCAAGCCTGGGCTACATAATTCCAGGTCAACCCTGTCTCAAAGTGGGGAGGAGCTCAGCCAGATGAAGGTGCTCATCACCAAGCCTAAGAACCTGCCTTCAAGCCCCAGAACCCACATGGTAAGAAAGAGAAAATCTACTCCTGTGTGTTGTCCTGTGACCTCCACACTTGTGCAGTGTCTATGCATACACTCAAAAAATGTATATTCAGGGAGCCAGGCGTGGTGCTGCACGCCTTTAATCCTAGCTGGCAGATCTTTGTGAGTTCAAGGCCAGCCTGGTCTACAGAGCGAGTTCCAGGACAGCTGGGCTACAGGGAGACCCTGTCTCGAAAAGACCAAAAAAAAAAAGGAAAGAAAGAAAGAAAGGAAGGAAGGAAGGAAGGAAGGAAGGAAGGAAGAAAGAGAAAGAAAAAGAAAGAATGGTATATTCAGAAAAAGGGAGAAGAAAAAAAAAAAAGGCTAGGAGTTCGGTTCTGTTTTGCCTAACTGGAGTCACAGATGGTTTCTATCAAACACCAGATCTCGTCAGCTTATTCTGTACTCTGTGTCCACTTCTGCCTTCACTTTCCTCATTGTTAGCCCGACTTTCTTCTTTTGGTTTAGGGCTCACCCCACCTGGGGCTGCACATGTTTCCTAGTGCAGTCAATGGAAAAAGAATGCACCACTGATGGTTCAGCCCGGGATCTACTCAGCTGCCCCCACAGCCTTCACACGGAAACAGAGCAGCCGGCATGAAGCCCAGCATCTGTTTTTTGCTACCCAGAGAAGTCAGAGTATGGAGGAAGCAGCGTGGTGACAGCCAGACCTTCTCTAACAGAATAAATACTCAACTGCAGTTACCTACAAGATCAAAGGGGGAAAGTGAGAACAAATTCTCTTCCTTCTCCCAGGGTATTTCTGTGTTTCTGTTCTCCCTGTCTCTCTCCCTCCTTCCCTCCCTCCATCCATCCATCCATCCATCCATCCATCCATCCATCCATCCATCCATCCATCCTTCTTCCCTTCCTTCCTTCCCTCCCTCTTCCCTGTCCGCAGAGCTACTTACACCCCTAGCCCCTCCCAGGGAGGGTTTCTTGAGAATTTGGGCTCTGGCTGGATCATCTAATTTAGAAGGCACCTTAAGGAGGCAGTCCTGACATATGACACAGTCCTGACATATGACACAGCTGCAGCTGGGCAGCAGCAACGCCTCAGAACCCAAGGATTGCCGCTGCTGAATCCCTGTACACTGAGCCTGGTTAATGGAAGCTGGTACTATTGGTTTGCTGTCTTTCTTTCCTTTCTTTTTCAAGCTGAGCTGTCTGTGAAGACCAGCCAGCTCAAGGGCGAAGCTCAGAAACCCAACACAAGTACAGGACCATGTTCAGCTGTTGAGACCCAGAGCCAACACGCAGTGCACTCCACTCAGAGAAATACTGAGCTGCTACTAGGAATGAATGGTGGCCTATGCCTGTGATCCTGGCACTTGAGAGGCTGCATCAGGAGGACTGTGAATTCAAGGTCTACCTGGGCTACACAGTGAGATTAAAAAAAGAAAAAAAAAATACTCAGAGGTGGGGGATCTGTTCATGTCATGCTTGCCTGTATAGTTACAGGCCAGCCTAGGATACATTGTGAGACTGTCTCAAAAATAAAAGGGAGGGGGGCTGGGAAGATAGCTCTGTTGGTAAAGTGCTTGCCTACAAGCATGAAGGACTGACTTTGATCCCCAGAACCCACATAAAAAAGCCTGGACATGGTAGTGCACAATTGTACTCCCAGTGAAGACCGATAGATCCTAGGGTTACCTGACCAGTCAGTCAGTCTACCCTAATCAGTAGGTATCAGGTCCCAATGGGAGGGCTGGAGAGATGGCTTAGGGCTAAGAACACTGGCTATAGGCCTAATGTGGTGGCAGAGGCCAGAGGCAGAAAGGCAGAGAGGCAAAGAGGCAGAAGAGCAGGGGCAGAGGGGCAGGTGCAGGGGCAGAGGCAGGCAGATGCCTGTGAGTTTGAGGCCAGCCTGGTCTATCTAGTGAGCTCCAAGACAGCTGGGGCTACAGGGAAACCCTCTCTCAAACTAACAACCCTCGTCCCTAGCTCCAGTTCCAGAGTATCTGATGCTCTCTTCTAGCTTCAGTGGGCATTGGACAACATGGATATACTTACATACATGCAGGCAAAACACTCAAACATATAAAATAAAAGTAATTTTTAAAAAGTCAAGGTGGGTTTTACTCACAACTTATTAGTTATTGTTAAAAAAATGAAATAGCCGGGTGTGGTGGTGCATGCTTTTATCCTAGCACTCGGGAGGCAGAGGCAGGCAGATCTTTGTGACTTCAAGGCCAGCCTGGTCTACAGAGTGAGTTCCAGGACAGCTGGGGCCACAGGGTGACCCTGTCTCAAAAAAGACCAAAAAAAAAAAGAAATAAAAGTATAAAAAAAATAAAAAATAAAAAGTTAAAAAAAAAAGTCAAGGTGGGCCAGGTATGGTAGCATAGACTTTAATCCCAGCACTCAGGAGGCAGAGCTAGGAGGATCTCTGTAAGTTCAAGGCCAGCCTGGTCTACAGAGTGAGCTCCAGGCCAGTTGGGACTAAAGGGAGACCCTGTCTCAAAAAGACCCCCCCAAAAAAAGTCAAGGTGAACATCCAGGGTTAAGCTCTGACTGCCACATGCATACATGCTCAGCCACATGCATACATGCATACATGTATGCTCACACATGAATATAGAGACACACACAAAAGAAAGAGATGGGAGCTGGAGAGACGGCTCAGCCGTTAAGAGAACTGACTGCTCTTGCAGAGGACCCAGGTTTGATTCCCAGTGCCCACATGGAGACTAAGAACTGTCTTTAACTCCAGTTCCAGGGGAATCTGAGGCCCTCTTCTGACCTCTGAGGCATTGCATGACACGGTTGCACCAACCTACATGCAGACAGTACACTCATACACATTAAAAATAAATAAATAAATAAATAAATAAATAAATAAATAAATAAATAGAAAGAAAGAGAGGAAAGAGAGAGAAAAACCACAGCATTCTTCCTCTGAAACTGGATCTGAGGTCAGGACTGCAGTGGGTGAACTTGTTAACCCGTGAACCCAATGTCAACTGTTCTAAATCCTCCCAGGCATGCGGCCAAAGGGCAAAGGAGAAAGAGGAAATGAGACCAGGTGCTGAGGGTGAGGGCATCAGGCTCAGCAAGGGAGCTGTGAACACCATGCGTCTAACTGGCAGTATATCCCATAGAGTCCACTGCAGAGTGGCCAGCAGTTCTTACAATGACATATTTATGCCTGAGCTAATTGCTTGTTTATTTAAGTAATAATTGCTGTCTGGTTAGGGCACTTCAAAGACTGTTTGTAGAACCTGACAAAGCAATAAACAGATATCCTTACTGTTGTGGTCCTGCTGGAAGCCTGAGACCTCTCCCATGCATGGTGAGCCATATATTTATTGTTTGCTTAGTCATATACTGTTATATTTTATATTTCAAGATGAAATCTACATAAGAAAAGTATGAACAGGGTGTGGTAGCACACACTTGTAATCTCTGCAGTGGGGAGGTTGAGGCAGGCAGCTTGAGAATTAGGAGTTCGAGGTCATCTTTAGTTACATAGGGAGTTCCAGGCCAGTTTGAGCTACCTGAGACCCTGTCTCAAAAAAAAAAAAAAATTACCTAAAAGAAAAGAAAATCTGCCAAAAAAAAAAAAAAGCCGGGAGTGGTTGCGCACGCCTTTAATCCTAGCACTTGGGAGGCAGAGGCAGGCCGATCTTTGTGGCTTCAAG
>VZQC01004015.1:1142750-1212252 GCA_009823505.1 Rhizomys pruinosus
GTGCCTGATGCTGGAGGAGGCCAGAAAGAGGGTGCCAGATCCCTAGATTGGGAGTTACAGGTAGTGGTGAACTACCATATAGGCGTTGGGAACTGAACTTGGGTCCTCGGCAAGAGCAGCGTATGAGCCATCTCTTCAGCCCTCAGCTTTCTTATTTACTCAGCTCTTTTCCAGCTTCCTTGTAGGGTTGTGATCAGTTTTCTGTGCTCTAAAGAGCCTCCTTAGACTATTTCCTTATGACTTACAATTGCTAGTTTGGTAAGAGTTGCCACAGGGTGTCATAGAAAAGAAGAAAAGCCAGTTCTTCCAGAGAGATCCACAAGGGTCAGAGGACTCACTGAGCACACCTGCCAGGGTCAAGAGGAGGGAGGCTTAGGCAGATTTTACGCCGTTATTCCAGGAAGGTACACAGGTGGATCAAGAAACCAAAGCAGAGTAGTGATTGGCGCGAACTTGAAGACCTGGTGAAGACAGCGGACATGATTTTTGGAAGGGTCACCTGGGGGCTGCAAAGCCTGGTCTTGGACTTTTTTTTTTTTTGTCTTTTCAAGACAGGGTCTCCCTGTAGCCCCAGCTGTCCTGGAACTCACTGTGTAGACCAGGCTGGCCTTGAACTCACAAAGATTCGCCTGCCTCTGCCTCCCAAGTGCTAGGATTAAAGGTGTGCACCACCACACCCGGCTTGGTCTTGGACTTTCTCAATTGTGTTGGGTACAAGGGCAGGCATTTGGTATATAGTCCTCAAATTTAGAAAAAGATTGGCCAGACTGGGCACAGTGGCACACACCTTTAATCCCAGCACTCTGGAGGCAGAGGCAGACAGATCTCTGTGAGAGATGGAGGCCTGTCTGCTCTACATGGCAAGTTTCAGGCCAGATGGGGCTAAGGGAGTGAGGGCTGGGGGGGGGGCGGCACGGGGGGGGGGCGACGACGACGACCACGACAATCCTGTCTTGAAAAAAAAAGGGGTAGGCCAAATAGGAAAAGCTACCTCAGGCCTTGAAGTCAGTGCTGTCAAGAAACATTGCAGGCAGAGCCAGAGGGCTCACCCCTACCCCTTCCTTCCCCTTCCTCGGCCCCACCTATAGGTTCCTGTCTCAAGAAGAAAAAGCAGTCCAAGCTTTGAGTCTGAGTGGAAACAAGCATCCGGGCAATGGAGGAGCCTCCCTCTACCCTCCCTTTGTCTCCTACCCAGTGAATGGCCAAGACAACACCTAGTAACCAGAGGCGGGGCCCTATCACCTGGCCACCAGGTACAGCACAGAGTGTCCAGACCAGAGTGCTGCTTTTGGGAAATGCCATTAACTAGGCTGGGAGTGGTCTGGCCTTTGTCCCTTGGGAGGCAAGTAACAGTTTGTAGAAAACATAGTCTGGTTTAAACCGGTCTGGACTCATCGCTTGGTGATTAGCCTTGGCTTTGCTGCTTGCAGCAACACAGATGAAAGGAAAGGGAAGAGGTATTTCCTTGGGAGGGCAGGACTCAATAGTAGAGTGCCCAAACCTGCAATCCCAGCACTTGGGAGACTGAAGTAAGAGTCCTGAGTTCAAGGCCAGCCTAGGTTACCTATGGAGAACCTGTCCCAAAAGTAAACAAACAAAAGAGCACTGCCCCTGGTTGTAGACACAGGTACCTGGACTCAAATCTCAGCTCAGCCCTGAAGAAGCTGAGTGATGAGGGGAGTCTCCCAGCAGTCACTCCACTTGGCTCTGCATTGGTTTTCTTTGTTTGTTTGTTTGTTTTTGTCTTTTTTTTTTTTTGAGACAGGGTCTCCCTGTAGCTCTAGCTGTCCTGGAACTCACAGAGATCTGCCTGCCTCTGCCTCCCAGTGCTAGGATTAAAGGCGTGCGATACCGAGTCCAGCTTAAAGATGGTTCTCAGCTGCCATGTGGGTGCTGGGAATCGAACCCGGGTCTTCTGCAAGAGTAGTTGGAGCTCTTAACTGCTGAGCCATCTCTCCAGCCCCATCTCTGCATTGTTAACGGGGGGCCCACATAGTCCCACAGCATCTTGCATTAAATGAGATTCAAATAGAGTTCAGTACACAGCTAGCTTGTAGTCTGCTCTCAGTAGACAGAGCTGTTCTCACTGTGTGCCTTAGGTTTATTAGAAGCTCCAGGCAACCTCAAGTTCTCTCTCACAGATTTCTTGGATCTGTTTGAGTCAAGGGCATAAGAGGTAGAAACAAGGAAGGGCCCAGAGTGGTGCTGGGCAGGCCTCTAATCCCAGCACATGTATGAGGTGTTCAGGGTCAGTTTTGGTTACATAGTGAGCGAAGCCAGCCTAGGCTACATGAGACCCTGTCTCAAAAAGTGAAATAATAATTAAAAAAAAAAAAACAAAAAAACCCCCACAACTAACTGTGCTGGAGAGATGGCTCAGTGGCTAAGAGCACTGACTGCTTTTGCAGAGGACCTAGGTTCAATTCCCAGCACCCCCTTGGCAACTAAGAACCATCTATAACTCCAGTTCCAAGGGATCTGACGCCCTCTTCTGACCCTCAGGCATTGAACAACACTGGTCCACTTACACACATGTAGGCAATATGCTCATGCAGATAAAAATTAATTAATTAGTTAATTCATTTTTAATTTTATTTATTTATTTTATTTTTAAAAAACCCAACTAACCAAACAAACAAATAAAACAAGTTGGAAAGGAGGAAGAAAGGAATAGGCAGAAAATGGGGTGTGCTGCAGGGGTAGAGCTAGGGCTGCCAGCTCCTCCCCTTCCATCATTCATTACCTGAGACAGCTGGTACCCTTCTGCCCCTTCAAGCTCGCCCAGCCTGCCTACCCCTACCCCTAACACCAACACTCAGAACCTTTGAAAGCTCTTGTTTGGAAGAGTCCCCTTTTTGAGGTGACAACTATGGAGGGAGGGAGGCAGTAGGGTGTGGCAGCACTTGCTACTGTGTGACTTTGGAGAAACATCTTACCTCTTAAGCCCCTTAACTGTCACATCCCCCTGCAAATGGGATTCCTGGTGGTAGAGCAGATAGAAATGAGTTAATAGACTTCCAACTCTTAGAGAAGTGCCAGGCTCTGGGAAATGCTTGGCACAGGGCTACATAGTGGTGTTAGAGTCCAGCGACTATGTACCTGCTTCGAGGCTGACTCAATGTCTTGCACTCACAACACCCTTGTTATCCGTGCAGCACAGAGGGCAATACTGGCTCAAATTGTTTCTCTTAGTTGCTGCATCATCCCTAGCTCTGTAGCTTTGACATTGATGTAACAAGGACTGTGTTCTTTCCAGGCTACTACTGTGTTTTATTTGTTATTAATAGGCATGTTTTTATTGCTGTGTTTCACTGGCCTCTTATTGTCCTCTCAGATTAAGATAATAACACCTTCGGTTAATAATACCTTGCACTTGGGGAGCTGCTTTCATCTGAACAGCTCAAAGTCCTCTGCAAACATGACCTCATTCATTCTTCCTGCTCCCAGGAGCCAGGTACCCCTTCTGTGGCCGGCTATTCATCTTCAACTAATTCTCAGAAACCCTAAGTATTGATTAAGTCCTACTTCTCAGGACTACAGATCACAGGAGCAGCTCTATGGCTCTCTCTCCCTCTCCCTTCCTGGGTAACCTTTGCCCACAGAAGATAACCTGAGCCCCAGTCCCTCTGGCTTAGGAGACTTGCCTGCTGTGCCTGTCCCAACTGTCCACAGTTGTGTCCGGCACACAGTAAACATTAGATAAAGCTTATGGATAATCTGCCTTGATGTCCAGGAAACAACAGATTTGGTAGTTTTGAACCTTCATCTCCCTTGAGAACTGGATTTGGATTCACTCTGTAGTCCAGCCTGGCCTCAAACTCCCTGATCCTCCCACCTTAGCCTCCCAAGTGCTGGGATTACAAGCAGGCATGCACCGCCATGCCTGGTGTGAGAACTTTTTAATTAAGACCTGGAGGCTATAGGGCACGTTCACTTAACATGTCTCTACCCAAGCTAGACTCTGCTACTCATGGCCCTGGCATGTTTGACACCCGTTTGCACCTTGTGAAAGCCTGGAGCCCACAATGAAAGTGCTTCCTTGTTCCAGGGCAGTAGGCATTGAGCTCCCTGGTAGTATAGGCCACTAGCTGTTCACTTTAAAATTTTTTTTTTTTCGTATGTGTATGAATGTACTGTCTGCATGCAAGTCTGTGCACCCGTGTCGTGCAATGCCGCGGAGCTCAGAAGAGGGCATCGGATTCCCCTGGAACTGGAGTTCTCCTGGAATTGGAGTTACAGACGGTTCTTAGCCACCATGTGGGTGCTGGGGATTGAACCTGGGTCCTCTGCAAGAGCGTCGGTGCTCTTAACTGCTAGGCTATCTCTCCAGCCCCCACTAGCTGTTCACTTTTATTTTCGCCTTGTGATTATTACTGGACCATAAGGGCTTGAAGCCATGCACACACACTGCCCTCCTATCCTGCAGTTCCACATCTCTGGAGTTAACCAACCTGGCATAAAAAACATTCAGAAGGGCCAGGCGTGGTGGCGCACGCCTTTAATCCTAGCACTCGGGAGGCAGAGGCAGGCGGATCTTTATGAGTTCAAGGCCAGCCTGGTCTACAGAGTGAGTTCCAGGACAGCTGGGGCTACAGGGAGACCCTGTCTCGAAAAGACAAAAAAAAAAACAACAACAACAACAAAAAAAAAACATGTACAGATTTCTTATTTTTTTTCTGAAAAAATAGTACAACTACTATTTATATAGCATTTAATTGTTAGGTATTACAGGACTTTAGAGATGATTTTAACTATATGGGAAGATATGTAGGGTTTATATGCAAATACTGTGCTATGATATAAAAGAGGTTTGAGTATCAACAGGTTTTGGTAGATTTGGGGGGCTCCTGGGACCAGACCCCTGTGGATCCTGAGAGACAGTTTTATCTGACTTCCCAGCCACACTCCGATTCTCAGCCCATGATCATTCTGGGGAGTCCGAGGGCAATTACAGTACTCCTACCCCCCAAAATAAACAAACAAAAAACAAAACACAAACAAAATGAGATTAACTCATCATAGTGTCCAGAGCTGTTTTTGCCTTTGTTTTTCTTCTTGTGCTGCTGTGGTTTTAGTCAGGGCCTCTTCCACCCCAGGCCAGCTCTCCGCTGCTCAGCTTCACCCCAAGTTATGTTTTTCATCAATATGCAAACTTTAATCTCATCCTTATGTATATACTTTTTTAAAATTTTATTTATTTTTGTATGTGTATGAATGTACTGTCTGCATGCAGGTCTGTGCACCCGTGTTGTGCAATGCCACGGAGGTCAGAAGAGAGTGTTGGATTCCCCTGAAACTGGAGTTCTCCTGGAATTGGAGTTTCAGACGGTCCGCCATGTGGGTGCTGGGGATCGAAATCAGGTCCTCTGCAAGAGCACTAGGTAACTGCTAGGCTACCTCTCCAGCCCCATATATACTTTTTAAAATATGGTCCTTTTTTTGTTTTTTTATTTATTTATTTATTTATTTATTTTTTTTGTCCTTTTTGAAACAGGGTCTTCTTTCCTGGAACTCGCCTTGTAGGCTAGACTGGCCTTGAACTCACAGAGATCTGCCTGCCTCTGCCTCCTGAGTGCTGGGATTAAAGGTGTGTGCCACCACCCCTGGCATTAAAAAAAAGTTTTTAAAAATATTTTATTATTATTATTATTTTGGTCTTTTGGAGACAGGGTTTCCCTGTAGCCCCAGCTGTCCTGGAACTCACTCTGTAGACCAAGCTGGCCTCGAACTCACAAAGATCCGCCTGCCTCTGCCTCCTGAGTGCTTGGATTAAAGGCGTGTGCCACCACGCCCAGCATTTATTATTTTTATATTATGTGTGTGTTTCGCCTGCATGTGTGTAAGTGCACCCATGTCCTGCAATGCCCGCGGAGGTCAGAAGAGGGCGTCAGATTCTCCTGGAGTTACAAACCGTTGTTAGCCTCCATGTGGGTGCTGGAACTGAACCCACGTCCTCTGTAAGAGCAGCCAATGCTCAGCCGGGCGTGGTGGTGCACGCCTTTAATCCGAGCACTCGGGAGGCAGAGGCAGGTGGATCTTTGTGAGTTCAAGGCCAGCCTGGTCTACAGAGTGAGTTCCAGGACAGGCGGGGCTACAGGGAGACCCTGTTTCGAAAAGACAAAAAGAAAAAAGAAAGAAAAAAAAAAAAAAAAGAACCCCCAAGGCGGTTACCCACCGAGCAATCTCTCCTGCCCCCAAAAGGAGTCTTTTTGGGGGGCGCGGGAGGGCGATATTCTATTCTGCTACTTGGGTGCCACTCATTTGGGAAAAGTGTGTGAGTTGCACCTGGAGAGTCTGTTTCCCATCTGTCATTTTATTTTTTTCTTGTTCTCTTCCTCTTCTCTTCTCTCCTCTCTCTCTCTCTCTCTCTCTCTCTCTCTCTCTCTCTTCTCTTCTCCTTTTGGCTGAGCATCGAACCCAGGGCTTGGCGCTGTGCAGTGTATTTAAAAGTGTTTCTTTTTCTTTTTAAGTAGGACTGTTTGAAAGCTATTTAAAAATTAAATACTCTTGGGAGTCGAGTATTTAAACTCTCAAAAGGTTCTGTATGTTTTCTATTTTGATCATGCTGTTTCTCGACATGACCACATCTTTCAGAGGAAATGAGTCAAAAACCACTCGGGCTTGCTTTTCCAGCTGAGCATGTTCAGTTTCAATGAAGTAATGAATGAACTTGGCCACACCACCCCCCAACTCTACAACAGCAAACAGAAGGGACCTCCACCAATCAGCAAACACTCACGGTTTTCGAGTTTAGTTCAAACCGGCCCACGGTTGGCCAATCAGGGATCTAGACCCCGCCCCGCAACGCCGGGCCGCAGCCAACCGCCAACCCGGAGCAGCCAAAACACAGAGGCCGGCCAATGCCGGGGCGCCCTACGGCGCCGAGCTCCGCCAATGGGCGCGGCCAGGCGCAAAGGGAAACAGAGCGGCCGGGCCCGCCGCAGGATTCGAATCGAACGTCGGTCCGGGAGCCGTCGGCCGGCCGGGCGTTGCGCGGGCCAATCAGCGGCGGCGGCTCTCGGCCCCCGAACGTTGGGACAGTTCGGCCCCGCCCCGCGCTGTTGTTGGCCGTGTCGGCGCGGCGGCGGGCGCCGGACCACAACATTCGCCGGGCGGCGGCGGCGGCGGCCCCAGCATGTCGGTGAACATGGACGAGCTGCGGCACCAGGTCATGATCAACCAGTTCGTGCTGGCCGCGGGCTGCGCGGCCGACCAGGCGAAGCAGCTGCTGCAGGCGGCGCACTGGCAGTTCGAGGTGCGCAGGGGCGTGGGGAGGGGGAGCGGGGGGCCGTCTGCGTGGGCCGGTCCTGCGTGGGCCGGCGCGGGGAGGCCGAGTAACCCCGCGCTCACGCCGCCCCTGCCGCGTGTTTGTCCGCAGACCGCCCTGAGCACGTTTTTCCAAGAAAGCAACATTCCCAACAGCCACCACCACCCCCAGATGGTAAGTGTGGCCCGGAGGCCGTGCGCGCGACCCGGGCCGTGCGGGCTCGGCGGGGCGGGGCGGGGCGGGGGGGCCCCGCGTGTGCGTGGGGCCGGGCGCACAGCCCACCCGGGACGGGACCGCTGTCAGCCGGGTTGGTGACAGCCATGTTGCCGGGGAGCGCCGCGCCGCGAATGTAAACAAAGAGCCAAAATGTCTTCCAGGAAAGAGCGCTCCCAGCCTAACTGGCTCGCCTAACTGGATCGCCTAACTTTGGGACCCGCCTCCAGGCTGCTGGATCTGGGCCTGAGGCCTCGGATCGTCCGGCTCTGGGGTCCTGGTGATGGGGAGGGGGAGCTGGACAAGTCGGGTGGGGAAGGGGGAGGGGCTGGAGGATAACCAGACAACTGGGGAGCTTGGGGAAGGGGACTGAGTTGGGGTATTTGCTACTCATCCAGTGCTGAGTTGGGGGTATTTGCATGTAGATGCCAAGCCACACACACAGACACACACACACACACACACACGCACACGCAGTCACACACGCGCAGTCTCACACTCAGCCACCTACCCACCCAGTACTGCAGGAAGCCCAGAAGGGATAAATTCACCCTGGTTCAGGAAGCCCAGCTCTACCCACAAACGTTTACTGGCCCTAACAGAGCCCCAAGGGAACATACCATGTGTGGAGGATATACAGATTTTGACCCAAGATATGGCCAAGAATTTGCTTTTAATCTCAGAATGTTAAACATACAGTCCAGGAAACAGAAGTGGCTCAGGCCTAGATTTGTTTTCTTCTTCCAGCTTGGCTCCAGGCTAGAGCCTTTGCCCTCCTGGCCAGGGGGTACTCTGCTTTCTTGAGGCCCAGGACATCCCTTCTTCACCCCACCCCTAGTTACCTATTAGCTCTGATCTAGTAGGAGTCCAGTGTTGGTGTGGTAAACTATTATCCCCCCCCCCCAGGAGATCTGCTGGGGTACATTTTTGGCATTTTTTTTTTTTACTTGGGTGTCCTTGCCCCAAGGCTGGCTCTCTCCAGGGTACAGACTGCACATGGCTCCTCTTCTGTGTCTTGTCCTTGACACCGTTTTCTTCCAATCAAAGAAGAGAGGGGTCTGCCTTGACTTCAACTTGCTTTTCTGTTAGAATGGCCCTTGCCACGTATGAATCGTGAAAGCATGACATTGGAGTCAGAAGGAAGAAAGAATAGCCCTTGCTAGCTGCAGGGTCCTGGCCCTGAGTATGCTCTCAGCAAACTCAAGACGGGTTCATCTCAGAGACCCCTCACCGGCAAACAGCCATTCAAACTTACGGTTTCCAGAGCCTGGGCTTGCTCTATTTGCCCTGCCTCCATCCCCATTCAAAAGTTCCTTGAGATTTGTTCCTTCCCACTGAGAAAGGCACGGCCAGCAGCCAGCCTCGGGGCCTGCAGCAGGGAAGCTGGTAGGCCCCAACCAGAACTGGAGTCTTATTTGGTTCTTTTCCCCATCCCCCCATCTCTGCAAATCCCCGGGCAGGTGGGGGGTGGGGTGTAAACCCCTTTGGAAGCTTCCCATGGGGAGACAGCTGGTTTTGTAACAGACATTATAATCAATGTATCCATCAGTTACAAGTGCTGGCTGCTTCATCAGCGCAGAGAAGACCTGCTCTCAGAGTTGGTGCTTTCTTGAGACAAAATAATGGGAAAAGTTAAATAAAAACATTGGGACTCAGAATTTGGGAGGTTGGGGCAGAAGGAATACTATAAACTCCAGGCCAGCCTGGGCCACCCAGCAGGATCCTGTCTCCAACCAACACAGCACAAAGTGGCAATAAAAGATTTTCCCATAGATTGCCACAGTTGGAAGCTTCGAGATGATTAGGAGGGCAGGTTCAGAAGAGAGACCGGAGGACCCTGGCTGTGTCAGGACAGAGTTCCAGGAGGGTCTTTAGAAAATCTAGTTCAAGCTCATGGCTTTACCAAAGCAGACACTCCAGAGAGGCCCGGGAACTTGCTGAAGCTCACCCAGGCAGGTGGGCACAGGCCCTGTCAGCCTTCTAGGCTGTTCTCTGCTCTCTGGAACTGGGCGGCTTGGTGGACTGGGGAAGTCAGTCACGATGTTGTGATGCAACTGGCCTCCACCCCCAACCCCATTCATTGTTTCCTGCTGCTAAGAAGTGGGGGGGTGGAGGGGAGGAGGAGGGAAGTGTCTGGGTGGGGCCAGAGCTCTGAGTCCTTTGGCCTTCCCTGAGGGCCCTTGAAACAGACCGGGGTCCGAGCTGATGTGGCACAGCCTTGGCAGAGATGGTGAGGTGGGGTCTCTGCCTCAGTTGCTTGCTTTGCCTCCTGGCTTCCTTGTTTCAAGATAAAGTTCTAGAATCCTCTTGCTGTCCCCCCCCCTTGCCCTGTGCCTGGGAGGAGGAGCCAATGTTACTAAAATTAGGAGAAACTGAAAGGACTCAGTGGCTTCCTGAGAAAGGGAGAAGAGGCTTTGAGGTCAGAATCAGCCCTTGGAGGTCTTGTCTCCAACCCGCCTGTTCCCAGGCCCTAGGGCAGAGCCTGGGTTCTGGGGCTGGCTTGGCTGGACGTTGTGCTGGAAGCCCAGGCCTGGAGCTACACTTAACCCACATAACCCACACATGTGGAGTGCAGCTGGGCGGAGGCCATGGGCTCCCAGGAGCGGACTCTGACTTCTCAACATGCACCTCTAGTCACGACTTGACCCTTTGGCTTCGGTTTCCTCATTTGTGATATAGAA
Source organism: Rhizomys pruinosus (assembly GCA_009823505.1). Lineage (NCBI taxonomy): Eukaryota > Metazoa > Chordata > Mammalia > Rodentia > Spalacidae > Rhizomys > Rhizomys pruinosus. The sequence goes on from VZQC01004015.1 coordinate 1,152,912, forward strand.
AGAAGAATTCAGCCAACCAGGCCTTGTGGGAAGGGTGAGCCGGCATTCCCAGGCCTGTTTGCTGTGAGTGCAGTTGAATGAGACCCCAAGAAACTGTAGCTTTTCTGTCGCTGGTACAGGGAGACCCAACTCCCTGGGGACGCCCGAGGCTGGACGCTGGGGGAAGCCAACTGGCTTCCCTAGCTGGAGAGGCACTGGTGTCCTGGGCTACTCCTTGTCCTTTCTCTCGAACTTGACACCTCAGCTTTGAGTTGGAGTTAACCACTGACGTCTCAGGCCCCTCCATGCTGCTTCTAAGCCTCACTCAGCACTCTTGGCTTTGATGACCCCATCGGGTTTTTTTTAGTGGGCTCTGGAGGAGAGAGGTCTTCCTACCTACTTGAAGCTGCCTGTGGGCTGAAGGATGGGAATAAAGGGACTCTGGGAGTGCAGGCAGCCCTTCCTCCCCACACCTCTGCTCTCTCCCCACAGATGTGTACTCCCAGCAACACCCCTGCCACACCTCCGAACTTCCCTGACGCCTTGGCCATGTTCTCGAAGCTTCGCACCTCCGAGGGCCTGCAGAATGGCAACAGCCCCATGACGGCAGTGGCCTGCTCTCCCCCTGCAAACTTCAGCCCCTTCTGGGCCTCATCCCCACCCAGCCACCAGGCTCGCTGGACCCCGCCCTCTCCCCCCAGCTCCTTCCATCACCTCCACTGCCCACAGCCCACGTGGCCCCCTGGAGCCTCTCAGGGAGGCACCCAGCAGAAAGCCATGGCAGCAATGGATGGCCAGAGATGAGACTGGATGTCACCAGGCACTGGGCTGGAGCAGGGGGGCAGTCCAGGGTTGTGGGGACACAGGAGGGCTGGGGAGGGGGGAACTCCAGAGGGTTGGAGGGGTTTCCTGAAGGTCACACTGGAAGATTTTATAAAAGAATTTTTGTGGGTAGGGGGGGTCAGTAAACATCCTGGGCCACTTGGTTCCTCAGGAGTTCCTCTTTGGGCAAGGTTTTTTTCCCCCCTCTTTTTAATATATAACTATAATATATATGAATCTATAAATTTTAGCTAATGTATGTGAGGATGAGGCTTGCACACCTGGAGAGTTGGGGGTCAAAGGAGACTGGCCAATAGAATAGAATCCTTCCCTGGCCAATACTCCTTTCTCTACTCAGTCTGGGGGACTGAAGAAAAGGGGTGTGTGGGCTTGCAGCCAGGTGGCCCCCATCCCACCTCCCCACTGCCCTTGGGAAGGAGGGCATCTCAGAGGAGTTGGAATCATGGGCTCCACTACCATCACTGCCGGACTCATTTTTGTCCCACCTGGGCTGGTGTCGCCCTGTCCCCAGCTGGATGTGCAGGCTCATAAGACTAAAGAGGTGGCTTGAGTCAAAGGGCACCCTCTGATGAGCAGGGACTTGACTGTCTCCTCCCTTGCTGTCCCCCAGGCACCCAGCCTCTCCCTGTGTGTCCAGGGTCAGAGGACGGTGGCTTCAGAGGCCTCCTTTGGGATTGAGTTCCTGAATTAAAATCGCATCTCACCAGGGTGAAATTTTAATTTAAAAATGTAAAAAAAGAGACTTTTCTAACTTCCCTGGTTTCTGGTGCTTTTTTTTTTGCCTTGGTAGGAAAGGCTGTCTCTTTGGGGCAGGGGGCAGTGTGGGGCTTTGGCTGTGCTGTGGTCAGGGAGGGGCCATTGCCATTTGGCTAATGTGGGTATTTCTGACCAAGGGCAGCTGCCCCAGGCCACTAGGTGTCTTCATTGCTGTACACTTTTCTCAACCTTGTATCCTTGGATCCTTCAGCCTGGAAGCCATTGCCCTGAGCCGCAGGCAAGGTTCCCTCAGGCCCACTTCTAGTCCCTGCGCTGTGGATTGCTGTGGGGCCTGTTGGATGTACAGCCATGACCCAGACATCAACTAAGGCCTATGGGGAGCTACAGATGGGTGATGTTGGCCGTTCCCAAGCTTGGTAGTTCAGGAGGGTGAGGTGGGGTCTGTGGTCTAGCTGTGGGAGTGGGTGCCCCCCAAGTGAAGTGAAACTCGAGGGGCCCAGCCAGGCAGCCACCCTACCCTGTCCCTGGGCTTCCTGCATGTTCTCTTTCTTAGGGGCGCCCCCTCCCTGCATAGCAAGTGAGCCCCCAAGCTTCTTGTGAATATGACACATGGCTGGGCTTAGAAGCTGGGTTGGTCCTTTCGGTTTTGTTTCCTGGTCGGAACCCCCTGGGACTCCTCCCAGCCTCACCCCTGCCCCTGCCCACCAGTGCTTTCCCAGGCCGTAAGGGGAAACCCCTGGTAGGCATGTGGCAGCTAGGCAGACTCCCCCAGAGGCTGCTGGGATCTGGGCCAGCCTGGGGAAAGGGTGGGGCAGCTATCCCTGGTGCAGAATGGTGGGGGGTGTCCTGTACAGCTGGGGGGAATGTGGCTCCTGCCCCTTCATAGCAGGGGGCAAGGCCTAGGCCAGGAGGGTTGGCTGCACCTTCCTGTGAAGCAGGAATTTGGCTTCAAGACCAGGGAAACTGAGCCGACCTTCTGACATTTCACTGGCAGGGAGAAGCCTGGGTGAGAGAAACAGGAGCTGAGGGAGGGTGGGGCTGGCCTTGGCTCTGCTGCCACAGAAAAGGGCACCATGGTTGGGGTGCCCACAAGGGGCTTACTAGCTAGGATGTTCTGACAACACAAAGAGGCACAGGATCTCAGCAGACCCAGAAAGGAATGGGGACTACCCCTCAAGGGCAGCGCCCTCCGCCCCATGGCACCCCTAGACAAGCCCATTAGCACCTACAGTGAGAAACCCATTTCTTGGCTATTTCCTGTTACTTTTTTCCTGTGTGATTCTGTCGCCCCCTCTTCTCACACCTCAAAGTGAACATCTTGGCCCAGACATCGCTTTCCCACGTGAGGAGATGGAAACTGGTGTGGGGGGAGCCCCATCCCCTGCTCTGTGCATCTCATCTGGAGGTGGGAATAGAAACTTTGTTTAGAGACCAGTTTTTGCTATAGCCCAGGATTGCCTTGGGCTCTTGGTCCTCCTGCCTCAGCCTCCTGAGAACTGGGATTACAGGTATATGTGCTGCCACGCCAAAACTGCTTTGATGATTCAGGGTTTCTAGGGCCCCAGGTTGGGCCAGTCTGTTGTAGACCCCTAAGATCCGTCTGGAGGCCCAAGCTGAGGAGATTTCACTGGTTGGCAGTGGTACTGGGGGCTTACCCCTTGGAATTGCTGCCCTCTTCTACCTGCCCAGACCAGGGGCCCAAATGACTCTAGGCTAGCAGCAAGCCTTGATTACAGGCGTGGGGCTGGGTAGAGGTGAATAAATCCGTGTGGGTGGCCAGCGGGCCTCCTCTTCTTGGCCTTGGCTAAGGTGCCCCTGCATAGGGCCTCTCCACCAGGGCTGGCTTTCAAGTGGCCATTTACAGCAACCTATCCAAGGGGACTGCAGAACATGGTGAATGGAAACCTTCCCAGTGGGCACAGGCTTGTGCTGGCTGGCAGCACAGCCACTCTGGAAGCCTTGTAGGGAGCCAGGACTTGCTGGGGAGCAGCTGGCAGCTGTGTCTCAAGTACAGGTAGCACACTAAGCACCATGGATCCCAGCCTACCCAGAATGCCCAGGGCCGGTCCCCCAGACTTGAAGGCTGAACTACTTAAAGTCAGGTAAATACTGATAGGGCATGAACAGGCTCCAGCCTGTCCCCCAGGTTCCCAGAGGCAGGTCTGGAGGGTTGCCCCAGCTAGCCTCCCTGCCCCAGGTGTAACACTCAGCCCTCCCTTAGCCCCAGCATCTCAGAACAGCTCAGTGGGAGGCTGCCATCCATAGAAAGGTCTGCCCTTCGGACCTGGGGGTAGCCTGAAGCCCCAGCCTCCTGGGCAAATGGTCACTCCACCTTCCCAAGGCACGAAGGAGAAAAGTCTCATAGAACCCAAACTCTCTTTAACGTTTATTTCTAGTTCTGTTCAGGGAGTGATGGTAGACCGGGGGGTGGTAGACCGTGGCCCCCGGGTGGGTTCCTCAATCTCCTCCCCAGGATACAGGTCCATGTGTACATCCAGCCCCTGTTGACTGCTCTGCAGGCTGGCCAGATCTGTGGAGCTGGATGGTAAGGCCATATTCAACCGGGAGAGATGCCCCTCAGTGGAGACAGGTCGTTCTTTCTTTTGCCATGAAGAGGCTGCAAAGCAGGAGGGGCTCAGTTTGTTCTGCCTTGTTCCCTGTGCCCACCAGGGAACAATCCAGCTTGCACCAAACTCAGAGAAGTGGGGAACTCCACAGCAGACTGATGGACTGAGACCCAGGCACTCCTGAGCCAACTCCCCCCTTTTATTTTGTTTGTGGGTTTTTTGGTCTTTTTGAGACACGGTCTCCCTTTTAGTCCCAGCTGGCCTGGAGCTCACTATGTAGACCAGGCTAGCCTTGAACTCAGAAATCCACCTGCCTCTGCCTCCCGAGTGCTAGGATTAAAGTTGTGTGTGCGTGTGCCACCATGCCTGGCTTTTTTTTTTTTTTTTTTTTTTAAACAATTTCCCTATAGCCCCAGCTGGCATAGAACTCACTCACTTTGTAGACCAGGCTCGTCTCACCCACAGAGTTCACCTTGCCTCTACTTCCCAGGTGATACTGTTAAAGGCATGTGCCACCATGCTCAGCCTGAGAAAACTCTTAAGGCCCTTATAATCTGTTTGTATGCAGGTGTCCAGAAAGAACCTGCCTCTTTGATGATGCTTCCTGATCATTTAGAGGCCATTTAGGCAACATTGATACAACTAAACCCAGGAATTTTTATTTTTCCACTTCACTCTCCGTAGCTCCATATTGTAAGTGCTCCCGAATTAGACGGGATATCTGAGACAAGGAAGCTGAGCCACAGGAAAGTCAGGCTCTCCAGGCCCACTCTCCTTGGTTATCAGTGCTGGCCCTGGGGCCAAACTGGCCTTAAATTCCAGTTCATCCATTTCTTTTTTTTAAATTTTTTTTATTTTATTTTTGTATGTGTATGAATGTACTGTCTGCATGTAGGTCTGTGCACCCGTGTCATGCAGTGCCGCGGAGGTCAGAAGAGGGTGTTGGATTCCCCTGGAACTGGAGTTCTCCTGGAATTGGAATTACAGACGGTTCTCAGCTGCCATGTAGGTGCTGGGGATTGAACCCGGGTCCTCTGCAAGAGCAGTCAGTGCTCTTAACCACTAGGCTATCTCTCCAGCCCATAGTTCATTTCTTACATTACTTCAAACTCTGCCTCAGTTTCCCTCCTTGTAACTGGGGCAATTGTTAGTCCTTACCTCTTAGTGGATGAATTAAAATTGGTTCATAGGTGGAAAGCTCCTAAGAGGTACCTAGTGAGAAGCCCTAAAGGAAGATATGGCACCATGCCAGCCTGCTATGTGTCCTGTGCTCTGCCATGCGCTCCTGGCTGAATGCAGGATGGGAGGGTGCTGAGTCTTCACTGGGGGTTGGGTGGGAGTGGTACATGAGTGTTGGGACCCTCAGCTGCATTTGCAAAATGGTGTGTATATGGGACTGCTAAAGGAGGGTCATCATTCTGTTAGGTTCTCACAAACCCTGCCTCTAAGAAGCACTTATCCAGCAACGTCTGGATCCCAGATGAAGAACAGGTCTACAGAGAGGAGAGCCTGTCTCAGTCATCTGCTAGTGACCCTGACTCCTACCTTCATGTTCTAGCAAGGGCCCCAGGCCTTGGGTGGTAGAACCCTAGGGTCTTTAGCTCCCTGACTTTCCTTCTGATCTAGCCCCCAGGGAGACCAGGAATTCTAGGGGCTTCCCAGGCCTAAAGGGAAAAAGGGACATCTCCATGATAAGAGTCAGATGAGAGATGGTGGTAGGTATTGGTCATGTCCTGGGCCTACCAGCCATTCAGAGCCCAGGAACCTGGTTCTCAGAGTGTCTGTGATCAGGAAAGGACTTGGGTCTGGAGCGAGACACCTGGGTGCATCGCTCTCCCTCTGTCCTCTTAGGGAAAGTGGGATAGCAAGAGTTTTCATCCTACAGACCTGGCACACACCAAGCATTCAGTAACTGGGTCGTCATCCCATCCCATCCCATCCCATCCCCATCCCATCCCCATCCCATCCCCATCCTATCCCATCCCATCCCATCCCATCCCATATGGGAAAAGAGAGCCTTGGAGGTAGCGTTCAGGCTGCTCGGAAAGACTCTCCAACGAGAAGGAAGCTACCTGGGCTGTCAGCCAACATCTGTGCACTCTGAGGCCGAGAGATTGGCAGGGCGCCACCGAGGGACTGCCTGTTGGGCCGGGGTGGCTGCTGGAGTTGCTGGAGCTGCTTGGACTTGTGCTTTGACATTCCCGGGGCTGATAGGGCAGCAGAGGGAAGAGTTAAAGGAGAACTGAGTGGACACATGGGAGCTGGGGAAAGCGGCCAGCCTGAGCTGGAGTGAGGTCCTTTTCAGTTTGAATTTGGGGATATGCTCCCTAGAAGCACTTAATTCCTCCACCCATCCACCTGTCCATCAACTCATCAGTCTATACAAATTCTGTGAGGACCTACGCACATCAAGGTAGGAGCTAAGTGAGTTCTGGCCTGGCCTTATGGCTCAGGAGGGGATACAACAGGAAGGCATAAGGCATGGGAAATTGCAAGTGGGACCCCAAGAGCCTGGGAGATCACTTGGTGTTGGAATCCAGTAATGGTACTTTGCTGAGTTTTGAAAAGTTAGGGCTTGGCCATGTTGATAGAACAGAGGTGGAGGCCAGCAAGAAGGGATGGGCCCTCTCCTGGGGGACTAGCTGAGGCTGGGCAGCTGCTCTCCACCTGGGCACCTGGGTTAGGGAGGCCCAAACATTTGGAGAAGGAAAGTACTCGGGGTCCAGTGGCCCAACGTTCCCAACCTACTAGGAGATACTGATGTCCCTGGGAACCCAAGCGAAAACCATGAGGGAACTTGGGGCTCCCTGGACACTCACCATCTTTAACTAGGATTCTTGGAAGCCTTGTATCCATCCGTCCCTTATAAATGTGTCCGTCAAGGCCCAAGATATCGACTTCATCATGCTGGAAAGGGACATGCATACCCATTATCATCGTAACATCAAGACTAACTTCCGGGAAGGTCTGGGGTGTTCAGAACCCTCCTCGGGAGCAGGGCCCTGGGGACACGTGCCTTTAATCCTAGCAATTGGGATACTTGAGGCAGCAGGCTTGCAACTGAGAAGCCCACCTGAGCTATATAACTGGTACCAGCCCACTGCTATATATAGCAAGACCCAGCCTCAAGAAAGAACTGTCTCTGGAGTCTCTGTGTTGTACCAGGGCAGAATGCAAAATGGAAGGAAGAGGAAAGTGGTGTTCTGAGGCCTGGGGTGGGAGGCAGTAATGCCAGGTAGGCGGGTGGCGAGAGGACCTTCCCAGGTGAGAGCCTGAGACTTGAATTGAGTCTGGTTAAGAAACTCCCGTGGGGCTCAGCAGTTAAGAGCACCAACTGCTCTTGAAGAGGACCAGGATTTGATTCCCAGCACCCACATGGCAGCTAAGAACAGTCTTTTAAGGGCGTGGTGGGGCATGCCTTTAATCCCAGCACTCTGGAGGTAGAGGCAGGTGGATCTCTGTGAGTTCAAGGTCAGCCTGATCTACATAATGAGTTCTACATAGTGAGTTCCAGGCCAGCTGGGGCTACAGGGAGACCCTGTCTCAAAAAGACCAAAAAAAAAAAAAAAAAAAAAAACCTGCCAAAACTGCCTTGCAGCTGGGCGTGGTGGCGCACGCCTGTAATCCCAGCACCACTCGGGAGGCAGAGGCAGGCAGGTCTCTGTGAGTTCAAGGCCGGCCTGGTCTACATAGTGAGTTCCAGGAGCTACAGGGAGACCTTGTCTTAAAAAACAACAACAACAAAAACCCAACACCTGCCTTTTAGGGCATGCAGGGATATGGTTTGAGGCCATCCTGGTCTACATAGCAAGTTCCAGGATAGCCAGAGCTACAGTGAGATTCTGTCTAAAAATAAAGAAAAATGAAATGGTCTCAAACTAGGCCTGGTGCTGTAAACCTGTAAATCCTAGCTATTTGGGAGTCTGAGGCAGGAGGATCACAAGTTTAAGACCTGTCTGGGTAATTTGCTAAAAAGACCATGTCTCAATATAAAAAGTGGAAAGAGGCTAGGGATGTAGCACTGTGCTTAACGCCTTGTCTAACAAGCATAAGGCCCTGGGTTCAATCCCCAGGACAGGGAGGAAAAAGAGAAGGAAGTGAGGAGAGGAGGAAGAGGGAGGAGCTCAAGGCAGTGGGCTCTGAACTGGGAATCTGGAGTCTGCAGGGCTGCCCTACCCCGGCCCACAGAAGAGCAGACCTTCATGGCGATCTGGATCTCCTCCACTGGGCACAGGGGCTGCAGGCGGTTTCGGCGGGAGGGATAGGTCAGGGTGTGGCTGCCCCCACATCTCCGGGGCACAGTGGAATAGGTGTAATCTGCTGTATCTCCACCCCTGGGACACAGAGAGCGACTTTAAACCACCAGGAATATTACCTGGAACACATCTATGGTGACAGGGCTGGACAGAGGAGTGGCCACCCCATTGAGGAGTTTCCAGTAATCTGGGTAGGGATCCAGGGACAGGCAGGAGCCTGGGGGCCACTCACCACACACAGGCAGCACTCTTCCACACCCTCACATCCCTGCATTTCTCTGCCCTGGGGGAGCAGAGGCCTGTACACCCCGGACTCTGTTCCTACCGTTTGTAGCAGGGTTGGGTAAGGCACTGGGCCTGCAGCAGCTCTCGGATCATCTGGCTACTGGCCTTCACAGAGCCTCCAAAGTGGATCTGTACTTTCTCGATGTCCATCAGCATCTTGGAGTGCATGGTGCGCAGGCGCCCCACACTCCTCTCTATCTGTGACAGGTCACCCTGAGTGGAGCTGCTACCCAGCTTGAGGCTATGGGGCCCAGGTAGAGGGAAAGAAGTCAGTCCAGGCAGAACCCTGGAGGCATATTGCTCCTGGACTTTGTATCCATAGTTCCTTTGGCTCCAGGCCCTTGTTCTGTGGGATGCTGGACAGACTAAACCAGTGTCTATGAAGGGCTAGAGGCCCACGGCTCTTGAGCAAGGGCTGAGGGTCACTGGGCAGCTTGGCACCCATGAGTCAGATTTGCTAAGGTTTTCCTTAGATCCCAAAGCCCCGTCCCCAACAAAAAATCAAACTCAGTCTAGTGGCTTCCATGTTGACACTGAGCAGGAGCCCTCTCTGACTCTGTCACCCTAGCCCTGCCCAGGGTCCCCCTGTCCCCTACCTGCGGCTCTGTTGGCGGACCTGCTCTAGCTCAAACACAGTGTAGGGTCGGATGGAACAGTGGCCAGGCAGGCTGGGACTCACGGGGGTCACAGGGATGACTCTGGCAGGGACAGAGAGAGGGGTCAGGGTGTGAGAATCCCAGTACTCAGCAACACCAGCCACCAGGGATGGAAGCAGACCCAAAGGCAGTGAGGTAGATGAGGACAAGGAGATACATCCCAGCTGCACTGCCCCAGCCCAGCCACCAGCAGCAATGGGCGAGGTATGGGCACTTACTGTCCAGTCACAGTTGTCTCCAAGGGACGGTCACAGGAGAGGCAGTGGAAATGAGCCAAGAGCTGCCTGTTAGGAATGGGATGCACAGAGGCTAAGAGCCTCTGAGGACAGGCCAGCTGGCAGCTTAATCCACAGGGCAGATCCCGGCCCTGCCTCCTGGGAACTCACCTGGTCCCAACCATCCCTTTCAGGCATATATCTTGGATCTGACATGTCTAACCCTGAAGCCTACAAGGTTTCTCTGGACCAGAGGGTACCCTGTGTGTAGCTCTGGTGCCACCTTGTGGCCAAGGGTGGAACTACCTCAGCCAGGTTCCTCAGGGGGGCAGACATCTCCCAGCCCTAGAAACCCACCTCCTCCATTCCCTTTCACTTGAAGGCTCTGAGGCAGTTCTTACAACTCTAAAATGCAGTCCCTCCACCCATATGACAGTCCTGGGATGCGCCTGGAGCTGTGCAGCCTGCCAACTCTCCAAGCCAGCAGAACCTGCCAGCCTCCCTATGGTTTTCCCAGCCTCACCTCCGCATAGCAGCTGCCTCATCCGCTTGGTAGAGAGGAGAGCGGTCTCTGAGCTGCTGGCGCAGAGATCTCCAGCGATTCTCCAGCATCTGCTTCACTGGGTTCAGCTCCAGGCGGTCCAACTGGGAAAGAGACATCAGGTCAGCTTAAGGAAGAAGGTGGATGGGGAGAAGGGGGTCTGGCCTTGGGGAAGGTGGTGAACCGGACCCCAGGGGTAGGAACTTGGGGAAGGGGAGAGCAGCTGGGCCCACTCTGCGCCTTCTCCCGCCTTTACCTTACTGTCCATCTCCACCAGAAGTTTGTCCAGCAGTTTCTGCCAGTCCTGCTCCTGTCCAGTCATCTTGGCCACCAGTTCCTGCATCATGTGGTTCAACTGCTCCGTGGTGGCATCAAATTGGATCCGGCTCACTTTAGATGCCAGGGTACTCTTGTCAGCTTTCTATGTGAGACAGTGGTGTAGGTCTTCATGGCAGACCCCTGCTGAGGGCTCCCCTCCAGACTCCTGGGGTCTGGCACTCACCACATCGATCTCCATCTCTAGGTGGTCCCTGTCAGCCTTTTCCTTCTCCAGCTTCTCTAGGCCCTGGTACAGTATCTAGGGGCCCAAGAAGCAGAGAAGAGTGAGCCATCGGCTGAGCAGCAGTGAACGCATGGGTGAGCTTCTCTCCCCAGGGCCCTGGGGCCGGCCACTCACTTCAATGTCCTTCTGCTTCTGCCGGTGGTCTTCAATGAGGTTGCTGGTGATGAGGCTCAGCTTCTCACAGTCACCCTGCACTTTCAGGATTGCTCTCTGCATGTGGCCCAGCAGCTGCTCATCCTGCAGCGGGAATGACGGGGAGGCTCTCTGAAGCTGCTGGGCCAGCCCTTACAATGATGGGACTCGGGAGATGGCTCAGTCGTTAAAAGCACTGGTCGTTCTTGCAGAGGACCTGGGGTCAGTTCCCAGCACCCACTTGGCAGCTAACAACCATTCATAACTCCAGTTCCAGGGTGTCTGACAGCCTGTCCGACACACACTTCTGATCTCCGTGGGCATTGCATGATGTGGGTGCGCCTATGTGTATAGGTAATACAGTCATACTCATAAAATAGATAAGGCCGGCTTGGTCTATATAATAAGTTCCAGGAAATCTGGGGCTACTGGGAGACCCTTTCTCAAAACAAATAAACAAAACCCCAGCAAACAAACAAAACTACCACCCAGCACATGGTTCACTTCAGACCCATTCTGGCCTTCCTCAGTGGCATTCACCAACAGCTGTGTCCCCCCATATGCGGTCACCAATTCCCCCAGACCCATGCTCATGGGCTGGCCTCAAGGGCCCTAGAGTGATCAAAGGGGTGACCAAGGCTCAGATGTGGTCTCAAGGCTCCTGGGAGGTGAGGTGTGGGTTACACTCTGATGAAAATCTGGACTCCTGCATCTAAAAGGCAGAAGTCTAGATGGTAGGATGGTCCTGCTCCCCACCAGCAAGGCTGCCCTCTGGGGGAGATCTAGAAGGCATTGGAAAGATTTGCACGTGACGGAGGCAATGTCTCCTGAGGCTGTTCTTGTGTCCCTGTGACGAATGGCATCCTTGCTCCCTGGCCAGCCCATTGAGTCTGCCCTTCCATACTCTCCTGTCCCCAAAGCCAACTCTGCTGCTGTCCTTTCTGTGATCCTGTGGAAGGACCATGGGCTGCTTTTGTGGGATCTGGCAAAAGGGCCCCACCATGGAAAAGTGACCCTGAAGCTCAGACATCCCTCCCTGGAGAGTGCCGTCAGCCTCGCTCTCCACTGGGGGCCACGGCAGCTGCCCTGTGAGACAGGGACAGGGGTAAACAGAGACTCACCTGGCTCTGTAGCTTGGCCTTCTTAGAGGGCCGGGACGCGGCCAGGCTGTTGACCATGTCCTGCAGCTGCTCGTAGCGCTGCACCAGTAGACTGACCTGGTGGCTCACGTCTAAACTGCAGGCCGGGCAGGTAGCCTCGGGGTCAATCTGGCTGGGCACCAAGGTTCCTGTGGACTTGTGTGGGGTTATGCTCAAGGATAGCAGTGTGGAGGAGGAGGTCAGCATGCTCTCCATGATGGTTCTGAGCTTGTCTAACTGGATGCAGGAAAGACAAGACAAGACAGCCCATAGTCATGTCTAATGACTGGTCCGTGTGGCATGTTCTGCCTCCCCCCTGTTGTGAGATAGGCCAGTCTGTCTCCCTGCTGCTTCACAGAGTACAAGGCACACACTAGTTAGCTGATCTCCATCCATCAAAATAGTTCCATTTTCCAAAAGTGGGGTTTATTTATTTATTTGGTCTTTTTGAGGCAGAGTCACCCTGCAGCCCCAGCTGTCCTGGAACTCACTCTGTAGACCAGGCTGGCCTTGAACTCACAGAGATCCGCCTGCCTCTGCCTCTCAAGTGCTGGGATTAAAGGTGTGTGCCACAATCTGCAAAAGTGAGCATTATTAGCCAGGCGTGGTGCACACTGTCAGTTCAAGTCCAGCCTGGACTACAGAGCGAGTTCCTGGCCAGCTGGGGCTACAGGGAGACCTTGTCTCAAAAACACCAAAAAAAAAAAGCCATCCGTGGGAGGGAGGTTTTCTCCAGCCAGGCCAAGAGTCCAACGTGAGGACAGATCTCCTGTAGCTAAATTCTAAAGGGGTGCTCTTATGACACCCCCCCATAAAGGGGGACTCTGATGACGTACCGGTGCTCCAAGACTGGGAATATGAACAGGGGGCTTGGGGCTTGTTCATGCTCTGCCCTGCCCAGCAGGTAACACTAACAATAGAGAGCTGTGTGAGATGGAAACACTCCTGCAGGGTCTCTCATGGTCTGGGAGTGCAAGTTCCTTCCAGGCCGAGCCGCTGTCCTCTACTTCCCATGGCCTTAGCTTGTTACCACAAATGATTGATCCTGAGTAGAGAGGTGGTTTCAAGAGCATCTAACTTGTTCCTGCCAAGGACATTGCATGGCTTGAAAAAGGAGTGTGGCCATGCAGCACCATCCCCTTTCCTAGTGAGCAATGAGGCCAAAAAGACTTCTTGGGGCTCAGAGCAGCTATTTGGGACTGTGTGTGAAAAGCAGGCAAGTTATTTGAGGATAGAATAGGAGGGGGCAGGCCAGGAGGGACGAATAAGGAAAGGACACACATGCACAAGCCAGGCCCAAGAAGCCAGAGAGCAGGGTCTGCTTCAGCCTGTGCCAAGCTGTGAGTTCTCTCTCCAGCCCTTGGTAGACACACTTGCTGTATCTCCCTCTTGCCCTGGGCTCATACAACTTACATTTTGCTATGGAAGGGTCCTGCACTGAGGCCAGTGCAGCAGATGGCTGCTGCGGTGGAAAAAGGTATCAGTCTCAAGAGTTAAAAAGATCCTTCTCGGGCTAGAGAGTTGGCTCAGAGCTGCTCTTGCAGAGGACCTGGGTTTGGTTCCCAGCACCCATATGGTGGTTAATAACCATCGACAACTCCAGTTCCAGGGGATCTGACTCCTGGTTCTCTGAGTAAATTAGGACCAGAAAGTCAGTTCAGAAAGAACAGTACAAGAAGGCCAGGTGGCCAGGGGCCTGGGAGGCATGGGAGGCGGTGCCCGTGGCTACAAGGGAAGCAGATCCCTGGTGTAGAGTGCTTGCCTAGGAGGCCTGGGTTCCATCTCAGCATTGCAAAAAGAAAACAAAAACAAAAAGGCTGCAAAGAAGGCTGGAGGGTGGGTGGGCTGTCTCCTGTTGAGTGTAGCCCTGGGAGGCACCCGGAGGATGCCAGCTCAGATGTGAACTTTGGGCTCGCAGGTGACCCTTGATCTCTGAGGCTCCTCCCATGCCATGCTAGACAGTCAGCTCGAAATTCTACATGCTGTCCTTCTAGGAACTTGGGAAAGATGGAGGATGGAGGTATTGCCCAGTGAAAGACCACTGTCTGGCATACAGGACTCTGGATTTGATCTCTACACACACACGGACACAGACACACACACACACATACACACACACACACACGTGTGTAAAGACCAGGAGAAACATTTTCAAGTCATAGTGCCGATAAAAATTGAGTTTCTCAATCTGTGAACTCTTGCTCAAGAGATAGAGGCTTTGAACAGCCACTCCTACACTTGGTCTCTAGAGAAGGTATACGGCATCCGAAAATCCACGATGAAGATGCTCTGCATCAATAGAGAAATGAAAACCAAAATCACAATAACATCTCAGGATGGCTGTAATTCCTTACAAGGGAAAAGGGGGACTGGAGGGATGGTTCAGCAATGGAGAGCACATATTTTGCTCTTGCAGAGGACTGGAGTTCAGCTCCCAGCACCTACATCTGGTGGCTCACAGCTGCTGTAATGCCAGCCTCAGAGGATCTGAAGGCTTCTTTTTTAAAAAATACATATTTTTAAATTTTATTTATTTTTTATTTTTTATTTTTTTAATTTTTTTTTAAGATTTTATTTATTTCTGTATGTGTATGAATGTACTGTCTACATGCAGATTTGTGCACCCGTGTTGTGCAATGCCGCAGAGGTCAGAAGAGGGTGTCGGATTCCCCTGGAACTGGAGTTCTCCTAGAATTGTAGTTTCAGACGGTTCTCAGCCGCCATGTGGGTGCTGGGGACTGAACCCGGGTCCTCTGTAAGAGCGGTTGGCGCTCTTAACCTCTAGGCCATCTCTCCAGCCCCTATTTATTTTTTATGTGTATGAATGTACTGTCTGCATGTAGGTTTGTGCACCTGTGTCGAGCAATGCCTCAGAGGTCAGAAGAGGGTGTCGGATTCCCCTGGAACTGGAGTTCTCCTGGAATTGGAGTTACAGACATTTCTCAGCTGCCATCTGGGTGCTGGGGATCGAACCTGGGTCCTCTGCAAGAGCAGTCAGCACTCTTAACCACTAGGCCATCACTCCAGCCCAATCTGAAGGCTTCTTTTGGCAGCTGTGGTCCCCTGCACTGGCATGTGCCCACACCAACACAGACACATAATTAAAAATTAAAAATAAATGGCCAGGCGTGGTGGCGCATGCCTTTAATCCTAGCACTCAGGAGGCAGAGGTAGGTGAATCTCTATGAGTTCAAGGCCAGCCTGGTCTACAGAGTGAGTTCCAGGTCAGCTGGGGCTACAGGGAGACCCTGTCCGAAAAAAGACGTGAGGGCTGGAGAGATGGCCTAGCGGTTAAGAGCACTGACTGCTCTTGCAGAGGACCCAGGTTCGATCCCCAGCACCCACATGGTGGCTGAAAAATCCTCTTTAACTCCAGTTCAGGGGAATCCAACACCCTCTTCTGACTTCCACAGCATTGCAGGACATGGGTGCACAGACCTACATGCAGACAGTACATTCATACACATAAAAAATAAATAAAATTTAAAAAAAGACATGAATAAATAATAAACTGAAAGATAAAGGGTGAGTGTTAGGGTATAGAGAAATTTCAACCCTCAGACATTGCTAATGGTAGTGTCATACGGTGCAGGCACTTTGGCAAACAGTCTGGCAGTTCTGGCAATGATCAGAGTTGCCATAACCACCAGCAGTTCCGCCCATGGGCATATAGCCAAGAGAAATGGAACATATCTACACAAATACAGGTAAACGAATGTTCATAGCATCGTAACTCCTAACAGCCAAGAGATGGGGATGACCCAGATGTTCAGTGGACGAATACAGAAACCGTGGTATATATGGACAATAAAAGTGGATGGCAGGGGACTGGAGAGATGGCCTAGTGGTTAAGAGCGCCAACTGCTCTTGCAGAGGACCTGGGTTCGATCCCCAGCACCCACATGGCGGCTGAGAACCGACTGCAACTCCAATTCCAGAAGAACTCCAGTTCCAGGGGAATCCGACACCCTCCTCAGACCTCCGCGGCATTGCACGACACGGGTGCACAAACCTACATGCAGACAGTACATTCATACACATAAATAAAAACATTAGAAAAAAAAGTGGATGGCATACTGCCTGTCGTTGTTGCAGCCCCTACCTCAGGGAAGCTCTGGAGTGTAAGGACAGTTGAGTTTTGTGGGGATGGGGGATCTGGCTAGGGTTATCATGATAGTTCCTCTAGAGGCAGTAGGTCTGGATGATCTGGGACTAACAGAGAGGGCACCCTACTAGGGTCCCTGGAAGCAGTATGCCAGCCTCACTACATTCCCTTGGCCCTATGTTTCTGACTAAAGTATTGCTCCACCAGGGTCTGTGGATGGGGTGGATAGAGACATAAGACAGGCTTTGCTGTGTGTCCAGGCCTGACAGTTCACATAGGGCTATAAGCCTAAAACAGGTTCCTAGGACTGAGTTGCGAGGGGCGGGGGGGGGGTATCGTCCATCCCTGGCCTCAGACCTGAAAGGACCCATAAGTAGAGCACCTCTGTGATATACCGAGCTTTAGAGGTCAGTATGGTGAAGGACACAAACTTACAGCACTGTGTGGAAAGAGCTGAGTGGGGTATTATGGAAGTGTACCAGTTCATGCTGTTCCCATTTCTGCAGACACGGACACAGACAGAGGCAGGGGATGGCAGAGGAAGGATGTGTGAATGGGCAACTGCAGTCTAGGGTCAACTGGAACTGTGGTGTGGGAAGGTCTCAAGCTGACTCTTGAAGATCAAGGGGAAAAATGCTGTACAGATATATGATACAACATGGACGGACCTTGGAAAAAGACCACACGCTGCAAGATTTCATTTCTGTGACACAAATGTCCAGAAGAGGCAGATCCACAGAGACAGAAAGTAGTGGCAGGTGGGGCAGGGGGAGGGTATAGTACAGGGCCTTCTGTGTGTGTGTGTGTGTGTGTGTGTGTGTGTGTGTGTGTGTGTCTACAGCCCTACCTGGCCTGGAACTCACTATGTAGACTGGGCTGCTGGCCTCAATCTCACAGATACTGCCTGATTCTGCCTCCCACGTGATGAGATTAAAGGCATCACCACACCTGGCTAAAATGATGAGTTTTTATGGAGTTATTTAAGGAAAACTCAAGAGGGGAAAACAGCCAGTGGGGAGTGGTGGTCTCGTGACCTGTATAGGAGATCTCCTTCTCTTTGCATAGCCTCAAGCCAGGCTTTACATCAAGATGGGGTTAGAAGCCTTGCTAAAGGAAGTACGCCACAGGGGCCGGGCTGTTAGGGTTTCTAGCCTGGGCCTACGTCCTGTTTTCTCTCTCTGCCTGCTACTGCCACCATGCTTTCCCTGTTGCCAAAGCTTTCCACCACAGGGTACCCTAGACCTCTGGAACTATAAGCCAAAATAAAGGCTTTTCTCCTCTACACTGCTTTTGGTCATGGTAGTCTTGTTTGTTTGTTTTCCTTCTTTTTGGTCTTTTTTTTTTTTGAGACAGGGTCTCCCTATAGCCCCAGCTGGCCTGGAACTCACTCTGTAGTCCAGGTTGGCCTTGAACTCACAGAGATCCGCCTGCCTCTGCCTCCTGAGTGCTAGGATTCAAGGTGTGCACCGCCGGGCATGGTGGCACACGCCTTTAATCCTAGCACTCGGGAGGCAGAGGCAGGCGGATCTTTGTGAGTTCAAGGCCAGCCTGGTCTACAGAGTGAGTTCCAGGACAGCTGGGGCTACAGGGAGACCCTGTCTCGAAAAGACAAAAATAAATAAATAAATAAATAAATAAATAAATAAATAAATAAATAAATAAATCAAGGTGTGCACCACTACACCCAGTTTAAAGACAGTTCTTAGCCGCCATGTGGGTGCTGGGAATTGAACCTGGGTCCTCTGCAAGAGCAGTTGGTGCTCTTAACCGCTGAGCCATCTCTCCAACCCCTGAACTCACTATGTAGACCGGGCTGGGCTTGAACTCACAGAGATCTGCCTGCCTCTGCCTCCCGAGTACTTGGATTAAAGGCGTGCTCCACCATGCTCAGATGATCATAGTATTTTATGACAGCACCTCCACACCAAGCAGGGACTGGTCTCTAAGTGGTGAAAGGGTAGAGCTGCCCACCATCTGCACCCAACTCTGACAGGGGCCCTTGGACCCTGCACACAGACTGCTCACCTGATCCTGCAGGTAGAGCTGCCCACCATCTGCACCCAACTCTGACAGGGGCCCTTGGACCCTGCACACAGACTGCTCACCTGATCCTGCAGGTAGAGCTGCCCACCATCTGCACCCAACTCTGACAGGGGCCCTTGGACCCTGCACACAGACTGCTCACCTGATCCTGCAGGTAAAGGGAGGCTTCACAGACTGAATTCTCCATGGCAGCCTTGCCTCGCACCTGGCTCTCTCTCAGCTCAGACAGCTCCCTCTCAATGTCAGATACAGTGACTCTACAATGCATAAAAGACCATGGCAGCCTTGCCTTGCACCTGGCTCTCTGCTGGCCCAGAGACCTGAGCCCAGTGTGTGTTGGGGACGCAGCAGGAAAAGAACCCCAGGGAGCTTTCTAGGGAGTCTCAGAGTCTGCTTCTGTTCTAGAGGAGGCACCTGATATGCTGGCCTGTGGAAAGGCACAGACCAAGGAAGGACAGTGGAAGGACGATGGCCTGTTGACAAACTATTTAGGGAACCTGAGGAAACTTTTACCCAAACCTTAAACAAGACCAGGGTAACCTGAAGAGCAGGTAAGCCATGTCAAGAGACAGTGGTCAGTGCAGGGCATGATGGAACGCTGCCTCCACTGGTGGATTGAGAACATGATGCCACCTGGGAATGTCAGCCCAGTAGGAGCCATGGGGGCGGGGGAGGGGATTTAGGCGTCACCTGAGGATGCCCAGCTGCAAGCTCAGCTGGCCAGACTTCATCTCCTTCCCTCCAGCCTTGCCTTCATCCAGAAACCTTTGTATTCTCTCCAGCTATAAGCACAAGGGAAGCAGAAGGTAAGGCCAGCCTGAGTGTCCATTTCCTGAAAGTGGCCATCTTGTGTATCTCGGTGGATAAAGTCATTAGCATGGAGACCTAGCAGCTTCTTGCAATGACCTCTGGCTCCAGAAAGTCCCTAATTGGGCTTCAAGGTTGCCACATGAAATGCAGGAGTGTTTACTGACCCACCTATATATTAATGGCTCTGAGTACCCATTTTCACAATGGATATGTGGGCTGCATTTTCCTGGATGGTCCCAACCCACTGAGATCACAATGCATGGGAAGAGGCTTTGTAAACCAGCAAAGCAGACATGATTAAATACTCTGATTCACCCTAAAATCCAAGGAGTCTGACATGACCTCACATACCTTTGCCTTTTCCTGCTGAACTTCTTTGGTCAAGTTCTTTAGGGTTTTCATGTGGTCCTGTAAGTCCTGGGGTCGGGTCTTTTTGACTGGAATATGGAGGCTGTTATCAGAAGGGTTAGCTGCCCATTGGACTCCCAGCCTCTGCGTCCAGTCCCTTGATGGTGAAGTGATCCCAGAGTGCAAGTAAACATATCATTTTATCCTGCTTTCCCTAGTGACAAGAGCAAGGAGGTAGGAGAAATGGATTTTTGTCTACAAAAATCTCACCCACTGACCTACCATTTCTTTTTTTTTTTAATTTTATTTATTTTTGTATGTGTATAAATGTACTGTCTGCATGTAGGTTTGTACACCCGTGTCGTGCAATGCCGTGGAGGTCAGAAGAGGGTGTCGGATTCCCCTGGAACTGGAGTTCTCCTGGAATTGGAGTTTCAGATGGTTCTCAGCCCACCATGTGGGTGCTGGGGATCGAACCCAGGTCCTCTGTAAGAGTGGTCGGCGCTCTTAACCGCTAGGCCATCTCTCCAGCCCCCTGACCTACCATTTCTATCCACTACAAGGTTACTCTGAGGTTCAGTTGTGACTGGGAAAATGGTAAGCTTCATTTTTTTTTTTTGTCTTTTTGAGACATGGTCTCTCCCTGTAGCCCCAGCTGTCCTGGAACTCACTCTGTAGATCAGGCTAGCCTTGAACTCACAGAGATCTGCCTGCCTCTGCCTCCCAAGTGCTAGGATTAAAGGTGTGCGGCCTGGCTGGAAAGAAGCTTCATTAGTATCCTCTCTCCCCACCCACCTTCTAACACCTCTCCCTGCTGCTCAGACAAAAAGGCCTTAGAACCTATTCAGTCCCTCTCCTGAGTTTCCCTCAGTCCTGCTGTCTGAGTTTCCACCTATTCATTGTGACCCCCGTAGGCTGCAGGGGAAGTCAGAGGGTCGAGGTATGACTATGCTCGAGGTATGACTATGCTGGTCTCAAGAGGTCAGAAGGCCCAGCACTTGAGATCTGAGTCTCAGGGGGAGAAAAGGCTAACACCAGCTTCAATCAAGGCTATTCTCTCACCATGGGCAAATGGTACTCACTTATAGTTCCCAGCAGGTACCGGATCTTGTCTAAGTCACTCTGGCCAGCTTGCTCATCATCCAGATCCTTTATGTTTTCCTTCAGTTCTACATAAAGGGCAACGATCTCACTTATCAGGCGAAATGTTTCCACAGCCATGGGGAAACTGAGAGCCAGTTTCTCTAGTGACTCCTCCCGCTCACTTTGGATCTCACTTTCTGACCTGACTCGGCAAGGATAGCCCAAAGAGTCTTGACTCGTGGAATAGGCGAAATCTTGTCCTGGGGCAGTCCCTGCAGCAAAACCAAGTTGGACTGAGCTTCTTCTGGTTGTAACCCACAGTCCCTGGCAAGACTCATCACTAAGGAAGTCTGGAGCAACCTCTACTCCAGCGTAGTGAATTACACCTGGGTGTCCCTAGCCTCGCATACCTAGGCCAGGTGTCAAGGGCCACTCTTGATCTGGGAGCATGGGTCCCAAATCTAAGCTTAATGGTCTTGCACCCAGCTGGTCTGTGTTAGGAGGAATTATACTTTGCCTGGCTCGGCCTCAGTCATCTTTTTCTTGGTCAGGAGGAACTGTGCCGTACTGATATGGTTGCGGGGCTCTCCTACCGTGAAAATCCATCTCGTGGAGTTTTGGAAGACCATGAAGGTCTATGCTTGGTGTTACAAAGGCTTGTGGTCTTGGAATGGGTGGTCTGAAGTGAGGTGAGTGTGCACCAGCTTGAAAATCAGCATGGGTAAAGGCTAGACCAGGTTGGACTAGACCAGGTGGATATAGACCAGGTTGGACTAGACTAGGTGGATGTAGACCAGGTTGAGCCATACCAGGCATGGATGCACGAGGAGCAACCAAGCCCCGGGTATCTGCTTCAGGCTGCAGCAAGCCCCACTGTTCTGCCCCGGGCTGCAGGGGGCCACGGTGATCCATGCCAGGCTGCATCAGGCCATCTGTACCAGGCTGCACAAAATCATACTGATCAGCTCTTGGCTGAACCAAACCATATTGACCTATACCAGGTCATACCAAACCACTAGGAAAAGCCCCAGGCTGCACCAGGCCACATTGATCCACACCTGGCTGTACCACACCATGCTGGTCCACACCTGGGCTGTACCACACCATGCTGGTCCACACCTGGCTGTACCACACCATGCTGGTCCATACCTGGCTGTACCACACCATGCTGGTCCACACCTGGGCTGTACCACACCATGCTGGTCCACACCTGGCTGTACCACACCATGCTGGTCCATACCTGGCTGTACTACACCATGCTGGTCCACACCTGGCTGTACACACCATGCTGTTCCACACCTGCTGTACACACCATGCTGGTCCAACACCTGGCTGTACCACACCAAGCTGGTCCACACCTGGCTGTACTACACGGTCATGCTGCACTCGGGTACCACACCATCGTCCTCTGGCTGTACCACACCATGCTGTGTCCACACCTGGGCTGTACCACACCATGCTGGGCCCCACACCTGGCTGTACTACACCATGCTGGTCCACACCTTGCTGTACTACACCATGCTGGGCCAACCTGGCTGTACCACACAATGCTGGTCCACACCTGGCTGTACCACACCATGCTGGGCCACAACCTGGGCTGGTACCACACCATGACTGGTCCACATACCTTGGCTGTACCACACCATGCCTGTCCACACCTGGCTGTACCAAACCATGCTGGTCCACACCTGGCTGTAACTTACACCATGCTGGTCCACACCTGGCTGTACTACACCAATGCTGGTCCACACCTGGCTGTACCACACCAGTGCTGGTCCACACCTGGCTGTACCACAACCTGCTGGTCCACACCTGGGCTGTACCACACCATTGCTGGTCCACACCTGGCTGTACAACCATGCTGGTCCACACCTAGCCTGTACTACACCATCTGGTCCACACCTTGGCTGTACTACACCATGCTGGTCCACACCTAGGCTGTACCACACCATGCTGGCCACTACCTGGCTGTACACACCATGCTGGATCCACACCTGGCTTGTAACACACCATGCTGGTCCACACCATGGCTGTACCCACACCCGATGCTTGGTCCAACCTGGCTGTACCACGACCATGCTGGTACACACCTGGCTGTACACACCAATGCTGGTCCACACCGTGGCTGTACCACACCATGCTGGTCCACACCTGGACTGTACACACCATGCTGGTCCAACCTGGCTGTCACACACCATGCTGGTCCACACCTGTGTCCCACATGCTGTCCACACCTGTACACACCATGCTGGTTCACACCTGGCTGTACCACACCATGCTGGTCCTCACCTGGCTGTACCACACATGCTGGTCCAACACCTGGCTCTACCACACCATGCTGGTCCACACCTGGCTGTACACACCATGCTGGTCCACACCTGGCTGTACCACACCATGCTAGGTCCACACCTGGCTTACCACACCATGCTGGTCCAAACCTGGCTGTACCACAACCATGCTGGTACACCTGCTGTACTACCATCTGGTCCACACTTGGCTGTACACACCATGCTGTGTCCACACCTGGCTGTACCAACCATGCTGGTCCACACCTGGCTGTACCACGCCATGCTGGTCATCACCTGGGTACACCTTCTGGTCCACACTGCGTACACCATGCTGGTCCACACCTGGGCTGTACTCACCATGCTGGTCCACACTGTGGCTGTACCACACCATGCTGTTCCACACCTGGCTGTACCACAACATGCTGGTCCACACCTGGCTGTACTACCACCATGCTGGTCTCCACCTGGCTTTACCACACCATGCTGGTCCACACCTGGGCTTGTACCTACACCATGCTGGTCCATACCTGGCTGTACTACACCATGCTGGTCCACACCTGGCTGTACCACACCATGCTGGTCCAACCTGGCTGTACCACACCTGCTGGTCCACACCTGGCTGTACCACACCATAGCTGGTCACATACCTGGCTGTACTAACACCTTGCTGGTACCACACCTGGCTGTTACCACACCATGCTGGTCCATACCTGGCTGTACCCACACCATGCCTGGTCCACACCTGGCTGTACCACACCATGCTGGTCCACACCTGGCTGTACCACACCATGCTGGTCCACACCTGGCTGTACCACACCAGCTGTGCCACACCTGGCTGTACCACACCATGTGGTCCACACCTGGCTGTAACACACCATGCTGGTCCACACATGGCTGTACCACACCATGCTGTCCACACCTGGCTGTACACAACATGCTGGTCCACACCTGGCTGTACCACACCATGCTGGTCACACCTGGCTGTACACACCATGCTGGCACACCTGGCCTGTACTACACCATGCTGGTCCACACCTGGCTGTACCACACCATGCTGCCACACTGCTGTACAACCTGGTCACACCTGGGCTGTACTACACCATGCTGGTCCATACCTGGCTGTACCACGCCATGCTGGTCCACACCTGGGCTGTACCACACCATGCTGGTCCACACCTGGCTGTACCACACCATGCTGGTCCATACCTGGCTGTACCACACCATCTGGTCCATACCTGGCTGTACTACACCATGCTGGTCCACACCTTGGCTGTACACACCATGCTGGTCCACACCTGGCTGTACCACACCTTTGGTCCACACCTGGCTGACACACCATGCTGGTCCAACCTGGCTTTACTACACCATGTGGTCCACACCTGGCTGTACCACACCATGCTGGTTCACACCTGGCTGTACCACACAATTGCTGGTCCACACCTGGCTGTACACACCATGCTGGTCCACACCTGGCTGTACCACACCATGCTGGTCCACACCTGGCTGTACTACACCATGCTGGTCCACACCTGGCTGTACCACACCATGCTGGTCCACACCTGGCTGTACTACACCATGCTGGTCCACACCTGACTGTACCACACCATGCTGGTCCAAACCTGGCTGTACCACACATGCTGGTCCACACCTGGCTGTACTCACCATGCTGGTCCACACCTGGCTGTACCACACCATGCTGTCCACACCTGGCTGTACTACACCCATGCTGGTCCACACCTGGCTGTACCACACCATGCTGGTCCACACCTGGCTGTACCACACCATGCTGGTCCACACCTGGCTGTACCACACCATGCTGGTCACACCTGGCTGTACACACCATGTGGCCCATGCTACACCTGGCTTTCACCTGTACACCATGCTGGTCCATACCTGGCTGTACTACACCATGTCTGGTCTACACCTGGTCACCTGGTACTACACCTGCTGGTCCATACCTGGCTGTACTACACCATGCTGGTCCACACCTGGCTGTACCACACCATGCTGGTCCACACCTGGCTGTACCACACCATGCTGGTCCACACCGGCTGTACCACACCATGCTGTTCCACACCTGGCTGTAACACCATGCTGGTCCACACCTGGCTGTACCACACCATACTGGTCAATACCTGGCTGTACTACACCATACTGGTCCACACCTGGCTGTACCACACACATGCTGGTCCACACCTGGCTGTACCACACCATGCTGCGTCACACCTGGCTGTACACACCATGCTGTCCACACCTGGCTGTACCACAACCATGCTGGTCCACACCTGGCTTTACACACCATGCTGGTCCATACCTGGCTGTACCACACCATGCTGGTCCACACACTGGCTGTCTACACCATGCTGGTCCATCACTGGCTGTACCACACCATGCTGGTCCACACCTGGCTGTACCACACCATGCTGGTCCACACCTGGCTGTACCACACCATGCTGGTCCACACCTGGCTGTACCACACCATGCTGGTCACACCTGGCTGTACACACCATGCTGGTCCACTACCTGGCTGTACCACACCATTCTGGTCTACACCTGGCTGTACACACCATGCTGGTCCACACCTGGCTGTACCACCTAGCTGGCTACCCGGCTGTACTCACATGCTGGTCCACACTGGCTGTCTACACCAGCTGGTCACCCTGGCTGTACCACACCATTGCTGGTCCACACCTGGCTGTAACCACCATGCTGGTCCACACTGGCTGTCCACAATGCTGTCCACATGCTGGTCCCACTGCTGGTCCAACACCTGGACTGGTACTACACCATAGCTGGTCCACACCGCTGTACAACCTGCTGTCAACTGGCGTACTACACCATGCTGGTCCACACCTGGCGTACCACACCATGCTGGTCACCTGCTGTACTCACACCATGCTTGTCCAACCTGGCTGTACACACTGCTGGTCCACACCTGGCTAGTAACACACCATGCTGGTCCACACCTGGCTGTACCACACCTGCTGGTCACACCTGGCTGTACCCACCATGCTGGTCCACACCGGCTGTACTACACCATCTGCCTGGCTGTACCACACCATGCTGGTCCATACCTGCTGTACACACATGCTGGTCCATCACCTGGCTGTACTACACCATGCTGGTCCACACCTGGCTGTACCACACCATGCTGGTCACACCTGGCTGTACCCCCCATGCTGGTCCACACTGCTGTACCACACCATGCTGGTCACACCTGGCTGTACCACACATGCTGGTCCACACCTGGCGTACCACACCATGCTGGTCCATACCTGGCTGTACTACACCATGCTGGTCCACACCTTGGCTGTACTCACACAGCCATGCTGGTCCATACCTGGCTGTACTACACCATGCTGGCTCTCACACACTGCTGGTCCACACCCGCTGTACCACACCATGCTGGTCTCACACCTGGCTGTACCACACCAAGCTGGTCCACACCTGGCTGTACCACTACCATGCTGGTCCACACTGGCTGTACCACACCATGCTGTCCACACCTGGCTGTACCAACAATGCTGGTCCACACCTGCTGTACCACACCATGCGGTCCATACCTGGCTGTACTACACCATGCTGGTCCACACCTGGCTGTACCACACCATGCTGGTGCACACCTGGCTGTACCACAGCCATCCCTGGTCCACACCTGGCTCGTACCACACCATGCTGGTCCCACACCTGGTGTACCACACCATGCTGGTCCACACCTGGGCTGTACCACACCATGCTGTCCACACCTGGCTGTACACATCCATGCAGTACAATACACCTGGCTGTACTACACCATGCTGGTCCATACCTGGCTGTAAACACCATGCTGGTCCACACCTGGCTGTACTACACCGTGCTGGTCCATACCTGGCTGTACCCACCATACTGGTCAACCTGGCTGTACACACCATCTGGTCCACACCTGGCTGTACACACCATGCTGGTCCACACCTTGGCTGTACCACACCATGCTGGCCCACACCTGGGCGTACCACACCATGTGTCCAACCTGGCTGTACCCACCATGCTGTCCACACCTGGCTGTACCACAACATGCTGGTCCACACCTTGGCTGTACACACCATGCTTGTCCACACCTGGCTGTACCACACCATCCTGGTCCACACCTGGCGTACCACACCATGCTGGTCCAAACCTGGCTGTACCACACCATACTGGTCCACACCTGGCTGTAACACACCATGCTGGTCACACCTGGCTGTACCACACATGCTGGTCATACCTGGGCTGTTACCACACCATGCTGGTCCACACCTGGGCTGTACCCACCATGCTGGTCCACACCTGGCTGTACCACCCATGCTGGCCCACACCTGGCTGTACCACAACATGCTGTCCACACCTGGCTCTACACACCATGCTGGTCCAAACTGCTGTACCACACCATGCTGGTCCATACCTGCTGTACACACACTGCCCACTGGCTGTAACACACCATGCTGTTCCAACCTGGCTGTACCACACCCATGCTGGTCCACACCTGGTGTACCACACCATGCTGGTCCACAACCTGGCTGTACCACACCATGCCTGGTCCACACCTGGGCTGTACCACACCATGCGGCTCTGTCACACCTCGTGCTGGCTGTACCACACCATGCTGGTCCACACCTGGCTGTACCACACCATGTGGTCATACCTGCTGTACCACACCATTCTGTCTACACCTGGCTGTACCACACCATGCTGGTCACACCCTGGCTGTACTACACCATGACTGGTCCACACCTGGCTGTACCACACCATGCTGGTCCACACCTGGCTGTACCACACCATGCTGGTCCACACCTGGCTGTACCACACCATGCTGGTCCACACCTGGCTGTACTACACCATGCTGGTCCACACCTGGCTGTACTACACCATGCTGGTCCCACCTGGCTGTACCACACCATGCTGGTCCACACCTGGCTGTACTACACCATGCTGTCCACACCTGGCTGTACTACACAATGCTGTCCACACCTGGCTATACCACACCATGCTGGTCCACCCTGCTGTACCTCACCATGCTGGTCCACACCTGGCTGTACCACACCATGCTGGTCCACACCTGGCTGTACAACACCATGCTGGTCCACACCCGGCTGTACCACACCATGCTGTCCACACCTGGCTGTACCACAACATGCTGGTCCACACCGGCTGTACCACACCATGCTGGTCCACACCTGGCTGTACCACCATGCTGGTCCACACCTGGGTGTACCACACCATGCTGGTCACACCTGGCTGTACTACACAGCTGGTCCACACCTGGCTGTACCTACCCATGCTGGTCCACACCTGGCTGTACTACACCATGCTGGTCCACACCTGGCTTTACCACACCATTGCTGGTCCACACCAGGCTGTACTACACCATGTGGTCCACCTGGCTGTACCACACCATGCTGGTCTACACCTGGGCTGTACTACACCATGCTGGTCCACACCTGGCTGTAACTACACCATGCTGGTCCACACCTGGCTGTACCACACCATGCTAGTCCACACCTGGCTGTACCAACCATGCTGGTCCACACCTGGGCTGTACACACCATGCTGGTCCACACCGGCTGTACTACACCATGCTGGTCCACACCTGGCTGTACCACACATGCTGGTCCACACCTGGCTGTACCAACCATGCTGGTCCACACCTGGCTGTACTACACCATGCTGGTCCACACCTGGCTGTACCACACCATGCTGGTCCACACCTGGCTGTACACACCATGCTGGTCCACACCAGGCTGTACCACACCATGCTGGTCCACACCTGGCTGTACCACACCATGCTGGTCCACACCTGGCTGTACCACACCATGCTGGTCCACACCTGGCGTAACACCATGCTGTCCACCCTGGCATGTACTACACCATGCTGGTCCACACCTGGCTGTACTACACCATGCTGGTCCACACCTGGCTGTACTACACCATGCTGGTCCACACCTGGCTGTACTACACCATGCTGGTCCACACCTGGCTGTACACACCATGCTGGTCCACACCTGGCTGTACTACACCATGCTGGTCCACACCTGGCTGTACCACACATGCTTGGCCACCTGGCTGTACACACCATAGCTGGTTCCAGTACCGGCTGTACCACACCATGCTGTTCCACACCTGGGCTGTACCACACCACTGCTGGTCCACACCTGGCTGTACCACACCATGCTGGTCCATACCTGGATGTACTACACCATGCTGGTCCGACCTGGCTGTACTACACCACTGGTCCACACCTGGCTGTACCTCACCATGCTGGTCCACACCTGGCTGTACCACACCATGCTGGAAACCTGGCTGTACTACACCGTGCTGGTCCATACCTGGCTGTAATACACCATGCTGGTCCACACCCGGCTGTACTACACCATGCTGGTCCACACCTGGCTGTACCACACCATGCTGGTCCACAACCTGGCTGTACACACACCATACTGGTCACATACCTGGCTGTACTACACCATGCTGGTCCCCACCTGGCTGTACCACACCATGCTGGCCAACCTGGGTACCACACCATGCGTTGTCCACACCTGGCTGTACCCACCATGCTGGTCCACACCTGGTGTACCACACCATGCTGGTCCAACCTGGCTGTACCACACCCATGCTGGTCCACACCTGGGCTGTACCAACACCATGCTGGTCCACCACCTGGCTGTACCACAACCATGCTGGTCCACACCTGGCTGTACCACACCATGCTGGTCCACACCTGGCTGTACCCACCATGCTGGTCCACACCCTGGCTGTACCACACCATGCTGGTCCAACCTGGCTGTACTACACCATGCTGGCTCACACCTGCTGTACTACACCATGCTGGTCCACACCTCTGCTGTACTACACCATGCTGGTCCACACCGGGCTGTACCACCACCATGCTGGTCCACACCCTGGCTGTACCACACCATGCTGGTCCACACCTGGCTGTACCACACCATGCTGGTCCACACCTGGCTTACCACACCATGCTGGTCCAACACCTGGGTGTACCACACCATGCTGGTCCATACCTGGCTGTACTACACCATGCTGGTCCACACCTGGCTGCACACCACACCATGCTGTCCACACATGGCTGTACCACACCATGCTGGTCCCACCTGGCTGTACACACCATGCTGTCCACACCTGGCTGTACACACCATGCTGGTCCACACCTGGCTGTACCACACCATGGCTGGTTCACACCTGGCTGTACACACCATGCTGGTCCACACCTGGCTGTAACCACACATGCTGGTCCACCCTGGCTGTACCACACCATGCTGGTCCACACCTGGCCTGTACCACCCATGCTGGTCCACAACCTGGCTGTACCACACCATGCTGGTCCACACCTGGCTGTACTACACCATGCTGGTCCACACCTGGCTGTACTACACCATGCTGGTCCACACCTGGCTGTACCACACCATGCTGGTCCACACCTGGCTGTACCACACCATGCTGGTCCACACCTGGCTGTACACACCATGCTGGTCCACACCGGCTGTACCACACCATGCTGGTCCACACTGGCTGTACCCACCATGCTGGTCCACACCTGCGCTGTACCACACCATGCTGGCTACACCTGGCTGTACTACACCATGCTGGTCCAACCTGGCTGTACTACACCATGCTGGTCTACACCTGGCTTTACCACACCATGCTGGTCCACACCTGGGTTTACCACACCATGCTGGTCCACACCTGGCGTACTACACCATGCTGGTCCACACCTGGCTGTACTACACCATGCTGGTCCACACCTGGCTGTACCACACATGCTGGTCCACACCTGGCTCTACCACACCATGCTGGTCCACACCGGCTGTACCACACCATGCTGGTCCTACACCTGGCTGTACCACACCATGCTGGTCCACACTGGCTGTATCTACACCATGTGGTCACAACCTGGCTGTACCTACACCTGCTGGTCCACACCTGGCCTTACCACACCATGCTGGTCCACACCTGGCTGTACCACACCATGCTGGTCCACACCTGGCTGTCACCACACCATGCTGGTCCACACCTGGCTGTACCTCACCATGGCCCCTGGCGTCCAGGTTCCACACCTGGCTGTACCACACCATGCTGGTCCACACCTGGCTGTACTACACCATGCTGGTCCACACCTGGCTGTACCACACCATGCTGGTCCACACCTGGCTGTACTACACCATGCTGGTCCACACCTGGCTGTACCACACCATGCTGGTCCATACCTGGCTGTACCCACCATGCTGGTCCACACCTGGCTGTACCACACCATGCTGGTCCACACCTGGCTGTACCACACCATGCTGGTCCACACCTGGGCTGTACTCACACCATGCTGGTCCACACCTGGCTGTACCACACCATGCTGGTCCACACCTTGGCTGTACTACACCATGCTGGTCCATACCTGGCTGTACTACACCATGCTGGTCCACACCTGGCTGTACCACACCATGCTGTCCACCCTGGCTGTACCACACCATACTGTCACCTGGCTGTACTACACCATCTGGTCCATCACCTGGCTGTAATACACCATGCTGGTCCACACATGGCTGTACCACACCATGCTAGTCCACACTGGCTGTACCACACCATGCTGCCCCTGGTCCACACCTGTTGGGTAACTGCTGCACTACACCATTGCTCACTGTGTCTACACACAATGGCTGGCCTCTGGCTGTACCACACCATGCTGGTCTCACACCCAGGACTGTACCACACCATGACTGCGATACACACACCTGCAAACTGTACTCACAACCATGCTGGTCCAACCCTGGGCTCGTACCCACCCCATGCTGTCCCCACCTGGCTAACTACACGCAGTTGCTAAGGTCCACACACCTGGCTGTACCAACCATGCTGGATCACACACCTGGCATTGTACCACACACAGCTGGCTCCACACTGCTGTACCACGCCATGCTAGGTCACACCTTGGCAAGTTAACACATGCTGGCTCCACACCTAGTCTGTACCACAACCATTTCTGCGTCTCACACCGGCTAGTACCACACAAGCTGTGGCCACCACGCTTGGCTGTACTACCACCATTGCTGGTCCACACCCTGGCATTGCTCACCATTTGTCCACCGCTACTCCATTGGTCAACCTGCGTCCTACACCACTGTGGTACCACAACCTTGCTGCAGCACCAATCAATCACACTGGCTGCTGACACACCAGCTGGTCCACACACCTGGACGAACCACCATTGGACTCCTACACTGGCGTGTACGTACACCATTGCTGGTCATACAACCTGGCATGTACCACACCATAGCTGGTCCACACCTGGCTGTACCAACACCATGCATGGTCAATACACACCTGCATGTACTACACCATGCTGGTCCACACCTGGCCTGTTCCACACCATGCTGGTCTCACACCTGGCTGTACCACCCAATATGATAGAATCACACACCTGGAGCATGTTACCACACATTGCTGAAGTCACACACCTGGCTTGCTACCACACCTGTGGTTCCACACCTGAGCTGTACTAACACAATGCTGAGTACCACACCTGGCTGTACTACACCTGCTGGTCTACACCTGGCTTACACACCATCTGTTTCCAAACACCTGGCTGTACCACACCATGCTGTCTCAACCCTGGCTTGAACTACACACACATGCTGCATCCACACCTGGCACTGTAACATAACACCACACCATGTTCGGTCCACACCTGGCTGTACCACACCTATGCTCGGTCCATCACCTTCTAACTACACCATGCATGGTCCACACCTGGCTGACTACACCATGCTGCGTCCCACACCTGGCTGTCACTACACCATGCTGGTCACAACACAATGGGCATGTAAACCACACCATGGCGTCCACAACCTGGTGTACTACACATGCTGGTCCACCTGCAAAAAGGCTTACCACACCATGCGGTCCACACCTAGCTGTTACATACTACCATGCTTGGTCCACACTGCGAGCTGTTACATACACCATGCTGGTCCACACCTTGGCATGTACATACAACCATGCTGGAGTCCACACATGTGCTGTACCACACCATGCTGGTCTACACCTGGCTTTACTACACCATGCTGGTCCACACCTGGCTTGTAACTACACCATGCTGGTTCACACACCTGGCTGTACTACACCATGCTGGTCTACACCTGGGCTGTACTACACCATTCTGGTCCACACCTGGGCTGTACTACACCATGCTGTTCCTGTCACCTGGCTGTTTTTTTTTTTTTATTACCACACCAGCTGGTCTACCACCTGGGCTGTACTTCACCATGCTGGTCCACACCTTGCTGTACCACACCATGCTGGGCCATACCTGGCTGTACTACACCATGCTGGTCCACACCTGGCTGTACTACACCATGCTGGTCCACACCTGGGCTGTACTACACCATGCTGGTCCACACCTGGCTGTACTACACCATGCTGGTCCACACCTGGGCTGTACTACACCATGCTGGTCTACACCCGGCTACCACACCATGCTGGGTTCCACACCTGGCTGTACCACGCCATGCTGGTCTACACCTGGGCTGTACTACCCCATGCTGGTCCACACCTGGCTGTACTACACCATGCTGGTCCACTCCTGGCTGTACCCCACCATGCTGGTCCACACCTGGGCGTACCACACCATTGCGGTCCACACCTGGCTGTACACACCATGCTGGTCCACCACCTGGCTGTACTACACCGATGCTCGGTCACCACTGGCTGAACCTTACACCATGCTGGTCCACACCTGGCTGTACTACACCATGCTGGTCCACACCTGGCTGTACCACACCATGCTGGTCCACACCTGGCTGTACCACACCATGCTGGTCCACACCTGGCTGTACTACACCATGCTGGTCCACACCTGGCCTGTACACACCATGCTGGTCCACACCTGGCTGTACCACACCATGCTGGTCCACACCTGGCTGTACTACACCATGCTGGTCCACACCTGGCTGTACTACACCATGCTGGTCCACACCTGGCTGTACCACACCATGCTGGTCTACACCTGGCTGTACCACACCATGCTGGTCTACACCTGGGCTGTACTACACCATGCTGGTCTACACCCACTTCCACAAGTTTATGCTGCTCTGCACCTGGTTCCACGAGGCCAAGCTGTTCTGTGCCTGGTTGAATCATGCCACACTGATCTACACCTGGTTGGACTGTACTGTGCTGAGCTATACCCAGTGGCATCATGCCATACTGAGGTGCACCTGGTTGTATTGTGCCAGGCTGAACTGCACCTGCTGGCACCAAGCCAGGCTGAGCTGCACCAGAAGACACCAAACCTTGGTCTGTGGCAGCCTGCACCAAACCATCCCAATCTGTGGTAGGTTGTACCAAACAACGCTGATCTGCCCCAGGCTGTACCAAACCTTGACGACCTACACCAGGCTGTACCAAACCTTGATGGCCTGCTCCAGGCTGCACTGCACCATGTCGATCTGCCCCAGGTGGATAGGCACCAGGCTGTACCAAACCATACTGATCCGCCTCAGACTGGGTAAACTCAGAATGTTCTGTGTCAGGTTGTATGACACCATATGTTCCCAAACCACGCTGTCCAAAACCTTGTTGATCTGCTCTAAGTTGCATCAAATGAGGTGATACCAAGCCATATGGATCTGTAAGAGATGGATGGAATGCCTGCTGATCTATGCCAGGCATTAACAATCCTTGCTGATCCACACCAGGGGGGATTAGTTCTTGCTGAGCTTGGCTGAATGTTACAAACGCATGCTGATCAGTGGGCCACGGTCCCAGGCTACTGTCAGCCATGAAAGGCTGTTCCATGCTTTGTTGGTCTGTGCCAGGAAGTGTCATGCCATGTTGATATGTTGTGAGTGGAACTGTAGTAGCAAGCTGCTCTCTACTAAGTGGTTCCAGTCCTTGTTGCTCCCTGCCAGGTACCAATGGTGGCATCACACCATGCTGGTCCATGACAAGTGGTACAAATTCCTGATCTTCCATTTCTGGCAGCTGGACACCAAGCTGACCCATACCGATGGGTACTACATCACGTGGAAAAGAGCTAGGAGATACCAATCCATGCTCTGGCCTTGGGTAGACCTGACCCTGTCTAATGGGCACCCCACTGAGTTGCTCTCTGTCTGGGGGTAAATCCTGTTGAACTGGCCTGGGGTACTGTTCATCTCTTAGCTGTGTTGAAGGCACATGCGCCCTAGTCTTCTGGTGGTCTGCCTCTGCTGTGACCTGGGGGGCCCCATGGCCCTGTGGATGCAGCTCTCCACTAGGAACTGCAATACTTGATTTGTGCCGATCTCTGCTGGTGACTCTGTCAGAAGGGGGTCTTGCACCACTGAGTCCTGTTGTGGTCTGTTCTGGGCCACCAGTGGAATCCGGAGCCTGGTCAGCACGTGTGGGCATGGGAAACTGGGTGTCATCTGATGTTATGGAAGATGTCATCCTGCGCCTAGCAGGCATTCCTGAGGATGTGTCTGAGCCCTGGTTGAAGAAAGAAGGGAAATTAGTTACTATGAACAAAAAATACTATATAGGTCCATAAGAAGGAGATCTGGGATATCTGACCTTTGCAGAAAAAGCCTCTCTCATCCCCAAAGCTAAGGTGAATATAAAGAAAGTAATATTCTTGAAGGTTGCCAGGTTTTTGAGAATCTCAACATTTGCAAATAGTATCATAGCAGATAATGCACAAAAGGACACAAATAGTAAATTATCCTGTTAACAAGCCATTGTTTGGTAAAGAAATCAAATGTGCCTGGCGTGGTGGCACATGCCTTTAATCCCAGCACTCAGGAGTCAGAGGCATGTAGCTCTCTTTGAGTTTGAGGGCAGCCTGGTCTACAGAGCAAGTTCCAGGCCAGCTGAGGAAACCCTGTTTCAAAAAAGACAAAGAAAAGAAAAGAAATCAAATGTAAATGAGCAATATCACACCTACTCTTCGTAGACAGGAATTTTTTCTATCAGTTCTCACAGAAAGATGCCAAAAAGCCCCAACCTCAAGACTCAGGGAGCATCATGGAAGATGTGAAAGAAAAAAAACATTAAGAACTAGAGGATTGGGGAAGAGTGCTTGAAGTGCCATCTTCTGGACAAGACATGGCCATTGCTCTCCTGAACTCACAGTAGCTGTGGTTACCATGCAGGAACCCCACACAAGATCAAGCAAAGCACATCAGTCAGCAGTCCCACAGCCAGCATTAACTGGACTCACTGGGTCACAAAAAAGGTAAAAGAAAGAGAGGATACAAAGATAGAAGGGGGGGGGCTGGAGAGATAGCCTAGCGGTTAAGAGCACCGACGCTCTTGCAGAGGACCCAGGTTAGATCCCCAGCACCCACATGGCGGCTAAGAACTGTTTGTAACTCCAATTCCAGGAGAACTCCAGTTCCAGGGGAATCCGACACCCTCTTCTGACCTCTGCGGCATTGCACGACATGGGTGCACAGACCTGCATGCAGACAATACATTCATACACATGCAAAAATAAATAATAAAAAAAAATTAAAAAAAAACAAAGATAGAAGGGACATGTTAGGGAGTGTCTGCTGGAGTTGCTAGGATGAGAATAATCAAGATACACTGTATACATGTATGAAATTGTTAAAGAATATAGTAAAGAAAAATATGTCAGGATATTCAGACATTGCCCATGAGACCCAGTTATGAATAGAAGACTGATGTATATAGGAAAAACCCATTAAAAGGAATACTATCAAACAACTAAAAACCTCAAGTGGGGCTGGAGAGATAGCCTAGTGGTCAAGAGCACCAACTACTCTTGCAGAGGACCCAGGTTCGATCCCCAGCACCCACGTGGCGGCTGAGAACCGTCTGTAACTCCAATTCCAGGAGAGCTCCAGTTCCAGGGGAATCCGACACCCTCTTCTGACCTCTGTGGCATTGCATGACACAGGTGCACAAACCTACATGCAGACAGTATATTCATACACATAAAAAAAAAAAGATTAAAAAAAAAGACAATTCTCCAGGACCTCGAGGCACAGATTAACCTCAGTATACTCACAGCAGGGGACTTCAATACCCACTGAGCACTTTGGACAGGTCAACCAGACAAAGAATAAACAGAGAGACACCTGAACTGAATGATATGATACACCAAATGGACCTCACAGATATCTACCAAATATTCCACCCTAATACCAGAGAATACACTTTCTACTCAGTACCCCATGGAACATTCTCCAAAACCAACCACATACTGGGACACAGAAGAAACCTCCACAAATACAAAAAGATTGAAATAATTTCATGAATTCTATCAGACCACAATGCAATAAAGCTCATAACCAGCACCAGGATAAGCCATACTATCTACAAGAACACATGGAGACTAAACAACACACTCCTGAATAATGAATGGGTCAAGGAAGAGATAAAGAAATAAAAAAAAAAAGAAAGAAATAAAAGCATTCCTGGAAGCCAGGCGTGGGGGCGCACACCTTTAAACTAGCACTTGAGAGGCAGAAGCAGGCGGATCTTTGTGAGTTCAAGGCCAGCTTGGTCTACAGAGTGAGTTCCAGGACAGCTGGGACTATAGGGAGAACCAGTCTTGAAAAAACCAAAAAAAAACAACCACCACCACCACCACCCAACCTATGTCTCACTCCCTCACCCCATTTTTTCTTCTAGTACAAAAAAAAAAAAAAAAAAAGGAAACCAAATTACAAAGCATACTTCCATTTCCTGAAATTTATCCTGTTCATGCATGTGAATGTCACCTTGGAAAAAAAA
The DNA here is from genome assembly GCA_009823505.1 of Rhizomys pruinosus. Taxonomy (NCBI): domain Eukaryota; kingdom Metazoa; phylum Chordata; class Mammalia; order Rodentia; family Spalacidae; genus Rhizomys; species Rhizomys pruinosus. The sequence continues at coordinate 1,190,241 of VZQC01004015.1, forward strand.
ATTTTTTTTTAAGTTCTTTTTTTTTTTCCTTTGGTCTTTTTTGAGACAGGGTCTCCCTGTAGTCACAGCTGTCCTGTAACTCACTATGTAGGTAGACCAGACTGGCCTTGAACTCACAGAGATCCATCTGCCTCTGCTGGGATTAAAGATGTGTACCACCATACCCTTCAGAAAAATATTTTAAATATCCATAGTAGAGAACACATAAAATGAATTATGAACACCCCAATACCAAACTATGGAGCAGTGATAAACAGAGCAAGATTTTGGGGAATCCCACTACACTGCCCAAGACCCATTTGTTCACCGCTTGTGAGGCCCTCCAGCCGTCAGTGACTCCCTGTTCCAGCTCTTCCCAGGTGACCATGGTGATTTCTTCTCCAGCCGGAGCAAAATTGATCGTCTGTTTTAATTGATCCTGACAGTAATAGACAACACACAAATATATATATAAATGTAAACATGAATGCACACACGTGTACATGCACACATGTATGCACATGTACAATACAGTTTAATCCCATGAGAGCTAAGCAGTAGATGGGGTGGGTCCTTCCAACAGCCCCGTGGGAAAGCCAATGTCCTTCCAGTGCCCAGCCAGAATGGGAGAGATGGCTCTTAGTCCCGTGTGGGCACTGAAGAGCGTTCTGAGCAGGGATGGAAAGGATTTCTTCCTCTATCCTGGAGCAGTGCTGGAAGGGCACAGACATGCAGGCCAGGAGTTGGGACAAGCACCAGCAAGAAGACAGGTCAGGGATGAACAGCCCACTCCCCGGGGCCCTTTCACCCAGCACTGGTCCATATTACCAGGTACTTATCCGACTCTTTAACTGTCTTCTCAAGGGCATTAATGCGCTGAAGGAGATCCTGGAAGCAGAATTTGGAAACGAACCATAACTCACTCAACGTGTACACACGTGCACGCACATGCAAATATGCACACACAAACACTCACACAGATTCAGCTCAAAGGAAGAAAAAGATGTGTCCAGGACTCTAAGTGAAGGACTGATTTCTACTTTCTAACTGGATTTACATGGGAGAAAGAAACAGGCACTTGGTTCACTTCCTGGTCAATGAGAAGAAAAAACAGAGTGCAGTGGTAATAGTAACAGGATACAAAGTGCACAGCAAGTGTGAGTGAGAGGAGGGGATGCTGGCCACGGTAATGTACCGACGCCCAAAAGCTTCCGGCCAGCAGCAGGAGTACATTGCCTATACCTGACTCTAAACCTAACCCTAACCCTAAACCTAACCCTAAACCTAACCCTAACCCTAAACCACGACCAAAAGCTTCTGGCCTAGCAGCAGGAGTACAGTGGCTATAACTGACTCTAAACCTAAACCTAGCCCTAAACCTAACCCTAAGCCTAACCATAACCCTAGCCCTAACCCGAACGCTAACACTAACCCTAACCCTAACCCTAACCCTAACCCTAACCCACGACCAAAAGTTTCCAGCCCAGCAGCAGGAGTACATTTCCTATACCTGACTCTAAACCTAAACCTAGCCCTAATCCTAACCCTAACCCTAACTCTAACCCTAACCCTAGCCCTAACCCTAACCCTAACACTAAACCTTACCCTAACCCTAACCCACGACCAAGAGCTTCCGACACAGCAGAAGGAGTACATTGCCTATACCTGACTCTAAACCTAAAGCTAGCCCTAATCCTAACCCTAACACTAACCCTAACCCTAGCCCTAGCCCTAACCCTAACCCTAACCCTAGCCCTAGCCCTAACCCTAACCCTAACCATAACCATAACACTAACCTAACCCTAACCCTAATGCTAACTCTAATCCTAACCCTAACCAAATCCTAACCCTAAACCTAACCATAACCCTAAACATAACACTAACGAAAACCTAACCAAAGCCTAACCTAAACCTAAAATAACACTAACCCTAACACTAACCTAACCCTAAACCTAACATAACCCTAACCCTAAACCCAACCTAACCTTAACCCAAACACTAACCCTAATCCTAAACCTAAACCTAACCCTAACCTAACCCTAACCAAAGCCTAACCTAAACCTAAAATAAACCTAACCCTAACCCTAACCTAACCCTAACCCTAACCAACCCTAATCCTAAAACTAACACTAACCCTAATCCTAACCCTAACCCTAAAATAACCATAACCCTAACCTAACCCTAACCCTAATCCTAATCCTAACCCTAATCTAACCCTAACGCTAAACCTAACACTAACCCTAATCCTAACCCTAACCCTAACATAACCCTAAACAAACTCTAAAGTAACCTTAACCTAACGTAACCCTAACCCTAACACTAACCCTAACCCTAACCCTACCCAAAGCCACGACCAAAAGCTTCCAGCGCAGCAGCAGGAGTACATTGCGTATAACTAACTCTAACAATAACCCTAACCCTAATGCTAACCCTAACACTAAGCAAACCCTAACCAAACCTGAACCTAACCCTAACATACACCTAACGCTAACCTAACCGAAACCCTAACCCTAACCTAACACTAACCTAAACCTAACCTAACCCTAGCCCTAAAGTAACCCTAACCCTAACATAACCCTAACCCTAACACTAACCTAACCCTAACCCCAACCCGAAACTGAACCCTAAACTGAAACATAAGCTAACCCTAACCCTAACCCTAACTCTAACCATAACCCTAACTCTAACCCTAATCCTAACCCTAATCCTAATGCCAACCCTAACCTAACCATAACCAAACCATAACCTAACCCTAAACCAACCCTATACCTAACACTAAATCTAAACCTAGCCCTAATACTAACCCGGACACTAACCATAATCCTAAACCTAAACATAACCTAAACCTAACACTAACCCTAACCCTAACCATAACCCTAACCATAACCTTAACACTAACCCTAACCATAACCTTAACACTAACCCTAACCATAAACCTAACCCTAAACAAACCCTAATCTAACCTTAACCCAACCCTATACCTAACCCTAACCCTAACACTAAATCTAAACCTAGCCATAATCCTAACCGTGACACTAACCATAACCATAACCCTAAACATAACCTAAACCTAACACTAACCCTAACACTAACCTAACCCTAATCCTAACCATAACCATAACCATAACCATAATCATAACCATAACCCTCGCCATAACCCTAACCCTAACCCTAACCAAATCCTAATGTAACCCTAACCCAACCCTATACCTAACCCTAACACTAAAACTAAACCTAAACCTAGCCCTAATCCTAACCCTGACACTAACCACAATCCTAACCTGAAACATAAATTAACCTAACACTAACCCTAACACTAACCTAACCCTAACCCTAACACTAACCATAACCATAACCATAACCCTAACCCTAACCCTAACCCACGAAACAATATTTTCTGGCCGACCAGAAGGAGTATATTGCCAATACGGAATTCAAACCCTAAACATAGACCTAACCCTAACCCTAACACAAACCTTAATCCTAACCCTAACCTAACCTAACCCCTAACCAAATCCTAACCTAAACCGAACCTAACCTTAATCCTAACCTAACCCTAACACTAACCCTAACACTAACCTAACCCTAACCCTACCCCTAACCCTAACACTAACCTTAACTGGAAGCGAACCCAAACCCTAACCTAACCCTAAACCTAACCTAAACCTAACCCTAACCTAAACCTAACCCTGACCCTAAACCTAAACTAAACCTAAACCTAACCCTGATCCTAACCCTAACCTAACCCTAACCGAACCCTAAATTAACCCTAACCTAACCATAACCCTAACCTAACCATACACTAACCCTAACACTAACCCTAAGCCTAACACTAACACTAACCCTAATCCTAACCCTAATGATAACCCACAAGCAAACTCTTCCGGCCCAGCAGCAGGAGTATGTTGCCTATACATAAATCTAACCCTAAACCTGGCCGAATCCTAACCGTAGCCCTAACACTAACCAAACCCTAACCAAACCTGAACCTAACCCTAACATATACCTAATGCTAACCTAACCGAAACCATAACCCTAACCTAACACTAACCTAACCCTAACCTAACACTAAACTAAACCTAATGCTAACTCTAACACTAACCTAACCCTAAAATTAACCCTAACCCAAACCTAAACCTAAACCCAACCCAAACCTGAACCCTAACCCAAACACTAAACTAACACTAACCCTACCCTAAAGCCAACCCTAACCCTAACTTAACCCTAACCCTAACTCTAACCTTAACCCTAACCCTAACACTAACCTATCCCTAAACCTAACCTAACACTAAACCTAAACCTAACCTAAGCCTACCCCTAAACTAACGCTAACACTAACAATAACCCTAACTTAACCCTAACCCTAACTCTAACCCTAACCCTAAACCTAACCGTAATCCTAATGCCAACCCTAACCTAACCCTAACCAAACCGTAACCTAACACTAACCCAACCCAATACCTAACCCTAACCCTAACACTAAATCTAAACCTAGCCCTAATCCTAACCCGGACACGAACCATAATCCTAACCCTAAACATAACCTAAACCTAATACTAAACCTAACACTAACCTAACCCTAACCCTAACACTAACCATAACCCTAACCCGAAACCTAACCCTAACCATAACCATAACCCTAACCCTAACCAAACCCTAACCTAACCCTAACCCAACCCTATACCTAACCCTAACCCAAACCCTAACACTAAATCTAAACCTAGCCCTAATCTTAACACTGACACTAACCATAATCCTAACCCTAAACATAACATAACCCTAACACTAACCTAAACCTAATCCTAACCATAACCATAACCATAACCCTAACACTAACCAAACCCTAACCTAACCCGAACCCAACCCTATACCTAACCCTAACCCTAACACTAAATCTAAACCTAGCCATAATCCTAACCCGGACACTAACCATAATCCTAACCCTAAACATAACCTAAACATAACACTAACCCTAACACGAACCTAACCCTAACCCTAAACCTAACCATAACCTTAACCCTAACCATAACCCTAACCCTAACCCACGAAACAAAATCTTCTGGCCAACCAGCAGGAGTATATTGCAAATACGGAAATCAAACCCTAAACCTAGCCCTAATCCTAACCATAACACGAACCTTAATCATAACCCTAACCTAACCTAACCCTAACCAAACCCTAACCTAACCTGAACCTAACCTTAACCCTAACCTAACCTAACCCTAACCCTAACACTAACACTAACACTAACTCTAACCTAACCCTAACCCTAAGCAAACTGTAAGCAAACCCTAATCTAACACTAACTTAAGCCTAACGGGAACCGAACCCAAACCCTAACCTAACCCTAACCCTAACCAAATCAAACCCTAACCTAACCCTAACCCTAACCTAACCCTAAACCTAAACCTAACCCTAATCGTAAGCCTAACCTAACCCTAACCGAACCCTAAATTAACCCTAACCAAACTTTAGCCCTAACGTAATCATACCATAACCCTAACCCTAACAATAAGCCTAACCCTAACACTAACCCTAACCCTAACACTAATGCTAACCCACAACCAAACACTTCCGGCCCAGCAACAGGAGTACGTTAAATATACGTAAATCTAACCCTAAAGCTAGCCAAATACTAACCCTAGCCCTAACAGTAACCAAACCCTAACCAAACCTGAACCTAACCCTAACATACACCTAACGCTAACCTAACCGAAACCCTAACCCTAATCTAAAGCTAACTTAACACTAACCTAACCCTAGTGCTAACCTAGTGCTAACCTTAAATCTAACCTAACCCTAGTGCTAAACTAACCCTAACCCTAACCCTAACCCTAACCTAAACCTAACCCCAACCCGAACCTGAACCCTAACCCTAACCCTAACCTAACCCTACCCCTAACCTAACGCTAACCCTAACCGTAACACTAACTTAACCCCAACCCTAACTCTAACCATAACCCTAACCGTAACCCTAACCTAACCCTAACCCTAACCTAACCGTAACCCTAACCTAACCCTAACCCTAACCTAACCTAACCCTAACCCTAATGCTAACCCTAACCCTAACCCTAACCCTAACCCTAACCTTGCTCCCTCCAGCATCACTGCAGCATCACTTGTACCTCTGAGCCATGCAAAGGGATAGAATCTCCAGAGAACCCAAGCAAGTTTTCAGCTCTTTACAACCTCCAAAATCTAAGATCAGATTCAAAATAAACCCATCAAGCTTGGCACAGCTGCCAGCCCAGTCTTTGGGAGGTGGCAGTAGATAGATCAGGAGTTAAGGTCATCCTTGGCTACACAGTAACATCAAGGCCAACCTGGGGTACAGGAGACCATTTTTTAAAAAATGAAAAAAATCCCACCACCACCAACAAAAAGCAGGTACACTTCCCAGAGCAAAGATAGTTCTGTGTCCCTGGTGGTACCCAGGACCACACAGTGCCCACAGGACTTGGCTTCCTCTGGCTTTTCTTTCTGTTTCTCTTTTGGGCCTCTTCTGAGCCTTTTTTTCCTGAGTGTCCCTTCTTTTCCCTTGAGGGCTACCCCCAACCCCTCAGGACAAATGTATAGGAAGATGAGCCTTGTCTGTTATTGATTTGAGTTGGCTTGCTTTGTGTTTCCTAGTGTGAAACATTTGTACAGACTTCTCCCTCAAGAGAAGCCTAGGCCAGCTCAAACTCCCCAGCCTGCTGTAGCTTCTGTCTGTAACCACAAGGCTCTGGTGTCTGGCTTTCCATCCCAACTGTCCTCATGAGGCCTTGTCCTTGGGTTTCAACATATACCACCTAGATTTCTTTCTTCTCCCCAACAATCCCTGCCACTGTGGAACTCACTGTAGCCCAGATTGGCCTCAAACTTGCAGGGATCCTCTAGTCTCAGCCTCCTGAGTGCTGCTGGGATTATACATGTGAAACTACTGTGGCCTACTCATTCTTTATTCATTAAAAATTAGTTTTGCTGGGTGTGATGGCACATCCCTTTAATCCCAGCACTCAGGAGGCAGAGCCTGGTGGATCTCTCTCTGTGAGTTCAAGGTCAGCCTGGTCTACATAGTGTATTCCAGGCCAGCTGGGGGTAAAGGGAGGCCCTGTCTCAAAAAGACCCCCAAATTATCTTTAATTATGTGTATATGTGTATACATATGTGCATTTGAGTGGAGGTGTCCCGGGAGGCAAGAGTCATCAGATCCTCCTGGGGACAGAGTTACAGACAGTTGTGAGCTGCTTGGTTAGATGCTGGGAACCAAACTCGGGTTCTCTAGAACAATGCAGGCTCTTAACCAATGAGCCATCAATCTAGCATCCTCTTTATTTTTATTATTATTATTATTATCATCATCATCATCATCATCATCATTCTATTTGTTTTGAGACAGGCTCTCCCCATATCCCCAGATGGCCTGGAATTCACTATGTAGATCGGGCTGGTCTCAGTCTCACAGAGATCTGCCTGCCCTACCTCCCGTTTACTGAGATCAAAGGTTTGTGTCATCACACCCAGCTACGGTTTTCTTCCTGAATTTATTTTTTTAAATTTTATGTGTATGAGTGTATTCCCTGCATGTATGTAAAGTGCACCCATGTTGTACAGTGCCCGCAGAGGTCAGAAGAGGGAGTTGGATCCCCTGGACCTGGAGTTAGGGACGGTTACTAGCCACTATGTGGGTGCTGGCATTCAAACCCAGGTCCTATGCAAGAGTTGTCAGTGATCTCAGTTGCTGAGCCATCTCTCCAGGAACCCCCCCCCAATTTGGTTATAAAGGGAATTGCTCTAAGAATATCCTGAGATGTTGTCAGCTACCCTTGAGGCCAGTTTCATGAACGTTTGATATGTTGTCGAGGACCCTAAAAGACAGATGAAGTAGGGTGCGTGTGCCATCCTTGGGATGATGTAGGGTGCCCTCACCTGGGGGTTCAGCTCAGGATTGTCCAGCACCTTCTGGTGAGCTTCTTTCAGCATTTTCACATCTTCCATGATGTCATTGATCAGTTCAATGGGCTGCAAGGGACAGTGGAAGCTATGTGAAGCCCGGCTGTTCTCGGGCCTGACACCACTTGGTTTTACGGGGGGAGGGGAGGGCAGCTCAGGGTTCAGTTCCTGCCAGGGCAGAAGGGAATCCTGGAGGGAGAGGGGCTCTGCAGGGTCATTGCACTCACTTTTAATCCACTGGCCTCTTCGATGTCCTTGTCCTTTGAGGTTTGGGAGATGATGGTCTTTGACTGTATCGCCTCTCGAATGCCCATCCTGGGTAAGCTGTGCTGTGATTTCACCATCAAGTCCGAGGCCTCAGAAGGCTTGAGAGGCTTTATCTGGAACAGCTGGGGCTCCAGTGCAACATCCTCATCCGATTTGGACAGCAGGTAGTCAGTATCTTGTGCTGTGGTAATGTTCATGTGGGAGGAGATGCCCTGAATCTGGTTGTCCATGTTCTTCATCTGCTTGTTAAGGTCCTGCATCTGGGAGACCAGGTCTTTTATCTGGCTTTCCAGGGTCTGGGGTGGTATCCTGGTCAAACTCTTGCGCCTCTCTCTGACTGCTGGTACTTGTGGGGAGCTGAAGGAACCCCGGAGGCCCACACTTGGGACGCCTGCACTTGTGAGGCCTGCGCTTGGGAGGCGGGACTCGCTGGATGGGTGGTAATCGATGAGGATCGGTTCGAGGCTGAGGTTCTTGAGAATGGCTACGAGTAGCGTGTGCAGCGCATTGAAGTTCACGGCGCCCACCTCTGGGGTGCCGATGGCCAGGTCGGCCAGCTCTCGGAGGGAGACCCTGGAGCCCAAGAGTGGCGGCATCGTGCACTCTGTGGGCAGCCGTGGGAGACCCCAGAAAGACGGGAGGCCGAACCCTTAGTCTTCTGCAAGGTCTCTGGGGCGTTTGAAGGTCCCTGCGAGGCCCACTGGGCTCCTCTGCTTGGTGCCCAGCCCTGTCCTCGCAGGGGCCCCAGCATGCAGCCACGCCTGTGGCTTTGAGGGCTTGCAAGCTGGAGCGCTGGGCTCCGGCCACTTCACTCGGCGCTCGGCTGGTGGACGTTATGAACGAGGCCGCACGGTTTGCCGAGGGGTTGCTGGGGTGCGGGGGAGGGGGGGCACGGAGAGGGTTCTAAGAATGCCGCTGGGGCAGGGAGGCCACCCCTGGGGCCTGCCCAGACCCAGACCCAGACTCAGTTCAGAACCTACAAAGGAAGCCTTGGCCACATCCCCCAAGTGTTACCAGTTTTTCAGTAAACACTTCCCAAAAAGGGGGTAATGAGGGTTGGCGACATTTGCATTAGGACTGGTTAGTTTTGGAGAAGGGTCTGGGGTGACCTCCCAAGTTAGACTCCAGCCCCTCAGCCTATTAAAGGCCTTAATAGGCCGTAGAGGACAGAAAGTTTTAAGGGGTCATGCCAACTTGCTTTATTTACATCAAGAGCGCAGGGCCACAGCACTGAGAAGCCTTTGCCCCTCAGGGGCAGTTCCTAGATCTTTTTGTTCAATCAAGAGGTGCGAAGGCAGGATGGCGAGGTGGTGCATGCCTTTAATCCCAGCACTTGACAGGCAGAGACTGGCAGACCTCTGGGAGACTGAGGCCAGCCTGGTTTACATAGTAACCTCCAGGCCAGCTGGATGCTCCAGGGAGACCTTGTCTTAAAAAAAAAAGGGGGGGGGGCGGGGGGAGCTGGGCAATTTGGAAAGTGTAACTCCTCCAGTTAGCAGACCAACCTGCTGCCCTAACCTCATTTAGCTCAAAACAGCTTGGCCTGGCTAAGCGCCCATCAGAGTTCATTTACAGGCAAGACTGTGAGAATCTGGACTCTCAGCAAATGAGGTATTTGGTTTCCCATACCAGATGCTTGCAGAAACAGTGTAAATACAACATCCTAACAAGTAACAGGCAGTATTTAAAGGAAGCCCATCATCACACCTGCAAATTTAGATTTGTAGTTTAGTCTGAATTGGACCTTTTTTTTTTTATTGAGGGAATCTTGTCATTATATTAGCACTGCCCAGCAAACAGGGCAAGAGGCCAACTTTGCCATCCTCTGACCTTAAAGAACTTAAAGTTAGCAGTGGAGTTTTAGGCTCTAGGCTCAAGAATCAGTTGTGGGGCTGGAGAGATTGCTCAGCAGTTAAGAGCACTGACGGCTCTTGCAGAGGACCTGGGTTCGAGTCCCAGCACCCACATGGCGGCTAAGAACTGTCTTTAACTCCAGTTCCAGGTATCTGACACCTTGTGACCTCTGACAACATTGTATAGCATGGGTGCACTTACAGGGAAGCAATACACTCATAAAATAAAAATAAAATAAATAGCTGTGCGTGGCAGTGCACACTTTTAATCCTAGAACTTGGGAGGCAGAGTCTCCTCAGCCCCTAAATTTTATTTTATTTTATTTTTTATTTTTTTATTATTATTTTTTTGGTCTTTTTGAGACAGGGTCTCCCTGTAGCTCTGGCTGTCCTGGAACTCACTCTGTAGACCAGGCTGGCCTCGAACTCACAGAGATCCTCGTGCCTCTGCCTCCCAAGTGCTAGGATTAAAGGCGTGTGCCACCATGCCTGGCATTTATTTATTTCTGTATGTGTATGAACGTACTGTCTGCATGCAAGTCTGTGCACCCGTGTTGTGCAATCGCGGAGGTCAGAAGAGGGCGTTGGATTCCCCTGGAACTGGAGTTCTCCTGGAATTGGAGTTTCAGACGGTTCTTGGCCGCCATGTGGATGCTGGGGATCGAACCTGGGTCCTCTGTAAGAGTGGTCGACGCTCTTAACTGCTAGGCCATCTCTCCAGCCCCTATTTTTTAAATTAATTTTTATTTATTTCTGTATGTGTACGAATGTACTATCTGCATGCAAGTCTGTGCACCCGTGTCGTGCAATGCCGCGGAGGTCAGAAGTGGGTGTCGGATTCCCCTGGAGCTGGAGTTCTCCTGGAATTGGAGTTTCAGACGGTTCTTAGCCGCCATGTGGGTGCTGGGGATCGAACCCGGGTCCTCTGCAAGAGCGGTCTCGGGTCTGACTCGAGTATGCGCTCGGCCAAAACCACTAAGGCCATCTCTCCAGCCCCTAAATTTTATTTTATTTTTTATTTTGGTCTTTTCTGAGACAACTGGGTTCCCCTGTTGCCGTTCTTCCACGCTGACCTGGAACTCCACTCTGTAGTACCTTCAGGCGTGGTTTGCTCTTTTGTATTCTTCACAAAGTATTTCCGCCTGCCTCTGCCCTCCCAATGTGCTAGGATCAAAGGCATGCGCCACCACTAACGCTCCCAATTTTATCTAATTTTCTTAAACATTTCTTTAAAAAATTTTATTTATTTATTTTTAAATTTTTTAAATCTTATTTTAGTATGTCGTGTAATCAAGTACCTTGCCTGTCCCTGCTATGCAGAGTTTTTATGACGTGCCGACGATGATCGTGGCAATGCCCGCGGCGGAGGATCGCTTAAGAGGGTCTCCCAGACGGATATCACCTTCTGGACTTTGGAGTTCGTCAGGCGTGGATATTGGAGCCCTTCAACTGGCGGCTTCTTCAGGTTTCCGACCTCGCGGCAATGACGGATGGTGGCTCAGGGGGGATCGAACCGGCAGGGTCCTCTGTAAGAGGCGGATTAGTCGGACGCTCCGGTTAACCAGATATAGGAGAACCATTCTCCAGCAAACCGCAAAAAATTATTAAATAATTTTTGTAATAGATGTGTAAAATGCAATGTACTGTCATGCATTAGTAAGGCTTATCTTGTGCAAACCCATGTCGTCGGGAAATGTCATCTTCACAGGCCGCGGAGGTCAGTGAAGGAAAGGTTCTCAGGATTTCCGGCTGGACACTAGGAGTTAGCAGGACAGTTCTCAGTGCCATGTGGGTGCTGGGGAATCAGCGAATCCCAGGAGTCTCTGCAAGAGCAGGGAGGGATCGGTGCTCTTAATCCGCTAGGCTAAGACTTCCTCTGGCAAGCTCCTACTTTTTATTTATTTTTTTTTAATGCGTTGGTAATCTAAACTTTTTGCCTGCATTGTACTTTAGTGCAGCCCTACATCGCTTGCACAAATTGCATACAGAAGTGGAAGAGGGCAGTGATATCCACCAGGAAACTGGAAGGTTATGGATGAGGCTGATTAGGCAACCACATGGGTTACTGTACTATTTGTAAATCCAAACCGCCCTGGTGCTTTTTGTCAAAAAAACAGGTCAGTGCTTTTCCTTAATCAGTTAGAAGATGGCTCTCTAAATACCCTTCCCTCTCGATAAAACATGCCGCGTGCCATTTTTGTTTTTTTTTTTGGTCTTTTTGAGGCAGGTTCTCCCTGCAGCCCCAGCTATCCTGGAGCTCTTTGTGTAGTCCAGGCTGGCCTTGAACTCACAAAGATCCGCCTGCTGGGATTAAAGGTGTGTACTACCAGGCCTGGCTCCAGCCCCTATTTTTTTTGTTCTTGAGACAGGGTCTTCCTGTAGTCCCAGCTGTCCTGGAACTCATTCTGTAGACCAGGCTGGCCTTGAACTCACAAAGATCCGCCTGCCTCTGCCTCCCAAGTGCTAGGATTAAAGGCGTGTGGCATCACGCCCGGCTTATTTTTGTTCTTTTTGATTTAATGTGCATGAGTGTTTTGACTGCAAGTATGTAAGTGCACCCACATCACACAACACCTGTGGAAGCCAGGAGAAGGTGTTGGATCCCCCTGGAACTGGAGTTATGGTTTGTTAGCTGCCACATGGGTGCTAAGAACTGAACCTGGGTCTCTAGGAGTAGCCAGTGCCCTTAAGCCACTGTGCCATCTCTCTAGCACCATCTACCTTTTGAGACAGAATGTCTGAGACCTGGGGCTCACAAATTGGGCTAGGCTGTTCAGCTAGGGTGCTCCAGAGATCTCAGCTCCACTTCTCCAGGGCTGGGATGACCCATGTGTGTACTATGCCCAGATTCTAATGTGGGTGCCAGGGACCAGTCTCAGGTCTCAAACTTGCATGGCAAGCACTTCTCTGTGTGAACTCCACAGCCCAATTCCAACTCCCAACCTTTTTTCCACATGGCAGACAGACCTAGAAAGGACTAGTCTACCTTGGTTAGTTAGGAATGAGACTCCTGAGGCTCAGGAGATGGCTCAGAAGGTGGAAGCACTTGCTATGGAGGTATGAAGACCTGAATTTGAAGCCCCAACACCCCTACAAAAAGCCAGGCATAGCTACACACACCCCTAACCCCACCACCGGAGCACAGAGACAAGTGGATCCTGGGAATTTACTCACCAGTCAGCCCCACCAAGTCGAGCTTTCAGTTCAATGAGAAACTGTCTAGGGGCTCAACCTGGAGACCAATGCAGCACTGGACACTTGCATACTTCTTCTGCCCACCAGGCTACTACAACCACATACTAATTACCTTAATGACTGAGCTCTTTGTTCAAATTTCCCTACTTGGGATCATTAACAGAAGGTAACTTACTTGTGTGCTTGAAAAGCCATTGTGCTCAAAGTCCTGACCATGGGTAGGGAAACTTCATCATTAAGGGATTTAAAAAGTCGAGGGCACTTCCCAGTAGTGAAATACAATTACACAAATAAAAATTCTCTCTGCCTCTCTAACAGCCCATAAGCAATTCCTTTTCATTTCCTGAGATAGCCCTCCTCTCTGACTTGGAGCAGGCTCAAAGGTATAAAGAGTGCTGCTGTTTGCAGAGGTGTAAACGGGAATTGTGATGGCAAGATTTAGAATGTCGGGAGAAGGCCAGGGCAGTTCTAATACAGTAAACAGCACCACTGGTCGCAAAGGAAAAATGATAGCTCGTTCTACTAAAAAAACAGACAAAAAACAAAACTAGGGGACTGGAGATGTAGAACACTTGACCTAATGTGTATATGTGGGGACCTCTAGGTTGTCTCCAATATCACTAAAAACCTCAAGTGCTGGCACATGTGCTCTCTCCTCCCCCCCTCCCCCATCCCTTGTTGAAGGGATGGAGCCTGTGGGAGGCAATCTATAGTTACAGCAGCCATGGACCCCGACCACGCTTTATTTTATACCCACTGTTTCCCACACTCCAGATGAAGCTACAGCTACAGTGGGGGGCGGGGGATAGGGTGCAGGGGCCCACAGGATGGACGACACAGAGACAGAAAAGGAGCATTTATTTGCCACTGCGGAGCAATGCAGCTGCTCAGGGTCAGGATGCCAATCTCTAGTTTGACAAGCTCAAGAGCAGTAGTGACACACGCTTGGCTGTTCAATGGTAGTAGCACGGCAGTTTCTGAAAAAGAAAAATAGGATTCTCTATAAAAGACTTATTGAGACTTGGTCAGGGAGAGGACAGCTGGACAGAGAGTGTCAGGGCCGCTCATCTCCCCAGCCACGTTCGCCACCACACCCGCCGTCCATAGAGCAGAAGCCACTGATCAACATCAGTGCCGAGGCTTTCTCTGCCTTTTATTCTGTTTCTATATCAGTAAGATTTTCAGTGTCCGTGTCTTCCCGTTGAGGAACAAGCAGGGCTGACGAGGCTGACGTTTCGGGCCGTGTTACGTGTCCGCTAGCTCTGGCTTCCTGCTCATCTTACTGCCGCTCCTCACCAGCCCTGACGAGAGGAGTGAGCCTTGCCGCCTGTTTCCAGCTTCCTGGATAAGGACACACTGTACACAGGAAGGGTCCACTTTCCTCTGGACCTCCAGGGTCAAGCCAACCAAGAGCTAGTCATCCACGGTGATGTTTCTGAAAAGGTAAGCCATGGACTCGCCGTTGTGGATTCTCCGAATTGCTTCAGAAAGAATCAAGCTGATATCCACAGTCTTTATCTTGGGACACTGCAGCTTCTGGACCTCATGAGGGACTGTATTTGTTACCACCACCTAGTCAGGAAGCAACGGGAATACACCATTACTGATGTGTGCCTGGGAGTGGTTACGCTTAAAGCCCAGCTAACATTTAGTGTCCTTGTTGCTCTAGGTCTGTTGTTGTCTGGCGGTGCTGGAGTGTGAAGCAAGGGCCTCACTCACAATGCTGGGGGCGTGCTCGGCGGCTGAGCTCTCTCCCAACCCTTCTTTTCATATTCTGAAGCAGGGTCTTGCTATGTAACCTAAATTGAGCTCAAACTTGTAATCCTCCTCCTAAGTGCTGGAATTCCAGGTGCACAACCCCACCTAGCCATAGCCAGAGATTAGATTTTATAAACTGAACTACACACAGCTCAGAACCTAGATCCTAGAACGTGTCAGGCCTATACACAGAAATACATCGATCTCAGCCCCCTTCAAAACTTTCCTATTATCAGTGAAGAACTCAAGTATCAAATGTTTCTGTTGTATTAATTTCAAAATCTCCAATTTTTATGCAAATCCTAGTTCCTAAATATACATCTGTCTGAACGAGGGTGCTAGCAAGCAAAAAGTACTATCAGGTAGGTAGGTACCCTAGTCAGAGTTACACAGCTTAATACCACGGCATTTTATTATTCCCAGAAACTACTGCAGACTCAAGCCAAATGTCCTAAGCCTTTAGAGCAGACAGACCTCATCAATAGAGGACTCCTCAATCAGGCGGGGGGCTTCAGCAGACAGGATGCCATGTGTGGCCATGACATAGATCTTGTAAGCACCTCTCTCTTTCAGGATCTCTGCAGCAGCGACAAAGCTCTCCACATCATCAATAATGTCATCCTGCAAGGAGGGGCAATGTCAGAACTACCTACCCCAGCCTAGAGACTCCCAGCTCTGCTCTCTTCTGCACCTGCCTCACAGGGTTTCTGTGACTTTGCCTGGGCCAAAGTCTGAACACCCAGGGATGGCAGGAGCACTTGAGTGTCACGCATGAGGAGCTCTCTGGTCACGTGACAGCCACCTCACCCTGTTATGAGGACTGTCAGGGTGGTATCTCTCCTTTAAACTCCTGGCTCATTCCATAGAGCTAGCCCCCCACTTGCCTTTTCCCAAGAGAAGGTGATGTGGGAAAAGAGAAATAAAGGGACCTGCTGGGGCTGGAGAGGTGGCTCAGCAGTTAGGAGCACTGACTGCTCTTGCAGAGGAGTTGGGTTCAATTCTCAGCGCCCAGATGGCAACTAACAACCATCTCTAACGCCAGTTCTGAGGATCTGACACCCTCTTCTGGGTTCTGCAGACATTACACGACACGGGTGCACTTTCATATGTGCAGGCAAGATATTCATAGACATAAATAAAATAATGAAGTATCTTTTAAAAAATAAAGGAGCTAGCCAGGCGTGGTGGTGCATGCCTTTAATCCTAGTACTCAGGAGGCAGAGGCAGGCAGATCTCTGAGTTCAAGGCCAGCATGGTCTACAGAGTGAGCTCCAGGCCAGGAGACCCTGTCTTGAAAATACCCCCACAAAAAAATAAAAATAAAAAAATAAAGGAGCTGCAGACAATGATGTGACTTTGCAGTGAGGGCTTGTGTGGCAAAGTGAGGCTGCTTCGGGACACTTGTTCTCACAGGAGACCCTGGAAAGGCTTATCTTCAGCATACTACATGGTCGTGGAGCTTAAAAACGATAGACTAGCTGGTCTGATGGGGTCCAGAGCCCACAGGATGAGGGTTCTGGGGCTGAGTTTTCCTGTGAGAGGCTGTGCTCTTTTTTATGTGTAGGCTATGTGTTAATCTCTGTTCTTTTTCTTTTTATTTATTTTATTTATGTATGTGTATGAATGTACTGTATGCATGTAGGTCTGTGCACCTGTGTCATGCAATGCCGCGGAGGTCAGAAGAGGGTGTCGGATTCCCCTGGAACTGGAGTACTCCTGGAGTTGGAGTTACAGACAGTTCTCAGCCGCCATGTGGGTGCTGGGGATCGAACCCAGGTCCTCTGCAAGAGCAATCGGTGCTCTTAACCACTAGGCCATCTCTCCAGCCCCTAATCTCTGTTCTTTTTTTTTTTTTTTTTTTGGGTAAAAAAAAAAAAAAAAAAAAAGAAAAAAGAAAAAAAAAAGGACACTGGGTAAGAAAAAGTAGGTGGATCTGCTGACATCCACCACTGTGCTGAGACCCCGCTGACTAAGCCATTGGTGTGGCCGCCTCCATGTATGGAGAACGGTGAGCATTGCATACCACTATGATTGCGATGCGTCCTCCGACGTCTCCAACCACCGTTATTGGCGGCTTCTCTTTGGCCATCATCACTAGCAAAACAAATCACAGAAACCCTCTGTTAGTCAGGTCACTACATAAATGTAATCACAACCCTCTCCCCTAGCGGTGGTGCAAGCCACAGCCCAGCCCAGCCCAGCCCAGCCCATCACCACCTCACATAGCTCTCTCCCATGACTGGACTCACTCAAGAGTCAACAAGGATGAAGCAGCACTGGCTCACAGAAACAGAAAGCAGGACATCATTTTAAATTCTCTAGTACAGGGGCTGGAGAGATGGCCTAGCGGTTAAGAGCGCCAACCGCTCTTGCAGAGGACCCGGGTTCAATCCCCAGTACCCACATGGCGGCCAAGAGCCGTCTGAAACTCCAATTCCAGGAGAACTCCAGTTCCAGGGGAGTCCGACACCCTCTTCTGACCTCCGTGGCGTTTTCACGTCACGGGTGCACAGACTTGCATGCAGACAATACATTCATACACATACGGAAATAAATAAAATTAAAAAAAAAATTCTCTAGTACAGTGAGGAGTAAAAATCAAAAGGTCACACTGGTAGACTATTTTATCTAGTATGCTTAAAATTGTTATTTCAAACTATAATCACATAAAATGTATTAGAGATTTTTGTTGTTGTTGTTAACCATCAGTATTTCAGGTCATTTTGAACATCCACCTCTTCTCAGGGGAGACTGGACACATTTTAGGAGTTCAGCTGCCACACGTGACAGGAGCCACAGTGCAAGTCACGGGTGAGCGAATGGAAGAGCAGACTGTAGAGGGCACCTTGACCAGGCTGAGGAGATACGGAGACAGGCCATCCAGCCAAGAGGCCACGAGCTTTACTCCACCAGCATCTACCACGTACACCAGCATCTACCACGTACATTTTCCTGCACATCAGGAACCTAAGCAACAATCCTTTCCTCATTCAGTTCAAAGCAGGGACTTCTCTGTTCACTTCAAAACCCACCTTTGAAAGAAGGCTACCACACTATAGGACAGAGAGGAAGAAAGACACCCCCCCCCCCAAGTGGAGCTGGACTGTAATTCAGGGGTAGATTGCGTGCTTAGCATGCCACCTGGGCTCCACACCAAGCATAAGCGCGCCAACACACACACACAACTGTGATGTACATTATATTGATAAATCATCATCTGTTGTTTGAACTCACTGAGAAGTGAAAGTGAGTTCAATATTCCAAACCCAAACCAAGCATGTTTCATGGAGGTGTCCTCCAAGGTCGGGCTGGGCTGCCCCGTGACTCAGGGACAGGGAGGGAGCAAAAACATTGTTCTTGAGAACCAGAAGAGAAACCATCCCAACAGATGTCCCTACTGTGTAGCTCACGATATAAAAGTGCCTGCAGTGAGAACGAGAAAAAGCCAGTTCAGCCATGGAGAGGCCGCCATGGAGACAAAGCTCAACTGCAACTCCAGGGTCTCAATTTCCCCAGTCAGTTTCTGTAGGATATAATGAGAACCTAATTGTTGATGTTATCTTTGTCTGTTGCTATTTATCCTTTTACTTAGAAGACTCACCCATGGGGACGCTGTCCTGCCAAGGACTCTCTGCTAGGAACACTAGCTGACTGCCTTTAAGGGGCTTCCCCAGTCGGTTTACAATGGATTTATTTTTTTTCATTTTTTTGAGAGAGGGTCTCCCTGTAGCCCCTAGCTGGCCTTGAACTTACTCTGTAGACTTGGCTGGCCTTGAACTCACAAAGATCTGCCTGCCTCTGCCTCTGCCTTCTGAGTTGGGATTAAAGGTGTGTGCCACCATGCCCAGCTCCATTGGTCTGATGTTTTGTTTTCTATCTTTGCTATTTATTCTTTTACTTTGGCTTGCTATATACTTAATAACTCAGTCATTCAACTCAGTCATTCAAAACTGAAAATATGGCTACTCTGATCACCAACCAACCAGGCTGGTGATATAGCTGGGCTGGTAAGTGCTTGCCTTGGTTTGATTCCTCAGCACCACATAAAACTGGGCCTGGTGGGGTTGGAGAGATGGCCTAGCTTTTAAGAGTGCCGACCGCTCTTACAGAGGACCTGGGTTCGATCCCCAGCACCCACATGGCGGCTAAGAACTGTCTGAAACTCCAATTCTAGGGGAATCCGACACCCTCTTCTGACCTCCGCGGCATTGCACGACAAGGGTGCACAGACCTACATGCAGACAGTACATTCATACACATACAGAAATAAAAAAAAAAAAAAGTTAAAAAAAAAAACTGGGCCTGGTGGTACTAACACTTGTAATCCTAGTACTCAGGAAGCCAAGGCAGGAGGATTTGGAAGTTCAAGGTCACCCTCAACAAAACAAGTTTGAGGCTAGCTTGGGGTACAGAGACCCTGTCCCCCAAACCAACAAAATCCAGAAGAACTTGCTAAGTATTCTACTCTTCTTGAAATGTTATTTTGAAGTATTTATTAAACTAGTAGCAGGGGAAGGGCAATGATACAATTCAGGGTCATTGGCAGCTTAACAATCTGTCTAGCTGGCACCCAGCTGTAGGTACTGTGATTGTGAAGAGGCTGAGGTCCTTCCTACAGGTCAGCAAATAGGCTAAGCTGAAATTCTGGATCGCTTTACTGGCTGTAGCCCCAGCTGGCCTGGAACTTGCTTTGTAGACCAGGCTGAACTTCAACTCAGAGATCAGCCTGCCTCCGCCTCTGCTAGGATCAAAGGCGTGCGCTGTCACGCCTGGCCTACTGGCACATTTTAATGGATACTTCCTCATTTCTCATCCCAGAAAGAGTTTTCTGAATTTAGGCTCTGTACAAAATGTTAGCTGCCCTGGCATGGAGATACATGAATACAATCCTACCATTCAAGAGGCTGAGGCAGGAGAATTGAGTTTCAGGCCAGCCTGAGCTATACAGGAAGACCCTGGACCCTGTCTCAACAGGAACTCAGATCTAATTTGATGGAGAATGTCCCAGTTGTCACTGGCTTAGTCTCCCTATAGTGTAGGCTATTCTAAACCTCGTGGTGATCCCCCTGTGCCAGTGTCCTGAGTGCTGGCATCACAGGCATGAGTTCCACACCTTTCTTTCTGTTTGCTTTACTACAACCCTATTCATTTGAAATAAGAACATCGAGGCACAGCTTGATGGAGGCCTATGGACATACTTTCTCTCCACAGATTCATTTTTTTGCACATATCTGGCCCTAGGACTCAGATTTAACAAATAGAAAATTTGTTGCCTCCTAAAACACAAAGACAGTCTTTATTACAGGGCACTGGGAAATGAGGACCTGACAGGCTAAAAAATGCAGCAATTTCTAACAGGTTAAAAGAAGGAAGGGATGGAGGGATGGAGGGAAATAAAGAGAAAGAAAGAAAGACGTGTTGGTGCACACCTTTAATCCCAGCACTCCCGGAGGCAGAGTCAGACGGATCTTTGTGAGTTCAAGGCCAGCCTGGTCCAGAGTTCCAGGACAGCTGGAGCTACAGGGAGACTCTGTCTCAAAAAGTCCAAAGGGGGGAAAAAAGAAAAAGAAAGAAAGAAAGAGAGAGAGAGAGAGAGAGAGAGAGAGAGAGAGAGAGAGAGAGAGAGAGATAGCAAGCCCATAGAATTTTTTTTTAATTTTTATTTATTATTTTTCATGTGTATGAATGTACTGTGTCTGCATGCAGGTCTGTGCACCCGTGTCATGCAATGCTGAGGAGATCAGAAGAGGGCGTCAGATTCACCTGGAGCTGGAGTTAAAGATGGTTCTCAGCCGCCATGTGGGTGCTGGGGATCGAACCCGGGTCCTCTGCAAGAGCAGTCAGTGCTCTTAACCGCTAGGCCATCTCTCCAGCCCCAAGCCCATAGAATTTTAACTTCTCACAGAAGTCTAAGTTAAGAGCACTGGCTGCCCCTGCAGGGCAGCACCCACCCACATGGCGGCTAACAACTGTCTGTAATTCTAGTTTCAGGGGATGACAGCCTTTTCTGACCTTTGAGGGCAATGCATGACACGATGCAGCCAACGCACATAAACACATTAAAAATAAAATATTTAAAATATATACATATATGTATATACAAAGAAAGTTCACCAAATGGTTTAAACTTTTTTAAAAAATTTTTTGATTTATTCTTGTATGTGTATGAATGTACTGTCTGCATGTAGGTCTGGGCGCCTGTGTCATGCAATGCCGCGGAGGTCAGAAGAGGGCGCCGACTCCCCTGGAACTGGAGTTAAAGATGGCTCTCAGCCTCCATGTGGGTGCTGGGGATCAAACCCGGGTCCTCTGCAAGAGCAGTAGGTGCTCTCAACCGCTAGGCCATCTCTCCAGCCCCAACACCAAACAGTTTAATAAAGGACCTGGTCCAGTTACTCCAGGAAAAGTACAGATCGAATGGAACAGATCTCTAAACTTCTCCCAGTAATACCTGTTTTGTTTTGCTTTAAAACTGCAATGGTCATTTGACTAACTCCTATCCCTGGCCTAGATAGAAATGAAAAGGTGCAGATGCCCTGGTCCACACTGGGATAGTGACTTTGTAAGCTATGATGTCTTGGTGAACCCAGGAAGGAATTTTTCCCAAGACATAAGGCCCAGGTGGCCATCACAGGACATTACAAAGTCCTAATTTAATTTTTTTGGCCACCTGTTGCTGCTGACATTTTGTACTGAACAGCTAGCTGCTGCACATTAGGAAATCAGCAACTCTGGCCTAGACCCACAGAAGCCAGTAGTGTGCACCTTCTCCTGACTTATGATAACTTGAAATGGGTTCAGAGGCTGCCAAGTATCCTCTGGAACAAAGAGCAAATTGTTCCTTCTCCATAGTGGTGAAAACTGTATATGGACAATGACCAAGCTAGTAAAGACAGAAAAGGTTTCTAGGTCACAAGAACTTAACAGATTCACATTAAAAAAAAAAAAAAGACATAGGAATTTAAGTAAGTACCTATACTTTAAGAATGGGCTTGATGGCTGGGTATGCCTTTTTTTTTTTTTTT
>VZQC01004015.1:1213839-1258372 GCA_009823505.1 Rhizomys pruinosus
CCACATGGCGGCTGAGAACCGTCTGAAACTCCAACTCCAGGAGAACTCCAGCTCCAGGGGAATCCGACGCCCACTTCTGACCTCCGCGGCATTGCACGACACGGGTGCACAGACTTGCATGCAGACAATACATTTGTACACATACAGAAATAAATAAAATTAATAAAAAAAAAATTAAAAAGAAAAACTTCCTAGTCAAATAATAAATGTCAAGGAAATGATAGAATTAGAAAATGGCTATTTGAAATTGGGCATGGGCTGGCCTGGGAGTGCACTTTTAGTGCCAGCACTCAGGAAGCAGGAGGATCTCTTTGAGTTCCAGACCAGCCTGGGATACAGGAAGACCCCATCTCAAAAACCAAACCAAACCAAACCAAACCAGCTGGGCATGGTGATGGAGCTTGTAATCTGAGCTACTTGAAGAGTCTGAGGCAGGAGGATCACTTCAGCTGATAAGTTTGACATCAAGTGGACAATACATGAAGAAACCACTGTTTAGCACAGGTTTAGTCCCAGGGCTTGGGAAGCAAAGGCAGATGGATCTCCATAAGCCTGGTCTACATAGCCAGTTCCAGGCTAGCTGGGGATACAGGGCCCTATGAAACAAAACAAAACAAAACAAAAACAAAACAAAACAAAAAACCACAACAACCATAACAAATAAACCATTTTAAAAAACAAAAAACCTTAAAATAAGTGTGTATGTGTATGCTAAGAGATGACTCAGCAGTTCAAAGTGTTTCCTTTTTTTTTTTTTTTTGTCTTTTTGAGACAGGGTCTCCCTGTAGCCCCTCCTGTAGCCCCAGCTGTCCTGAAATTTGCTCTGCAGACCAGGCTGGCCTTGAACTCACAAAGATCCGCCTGCCTCTGCCTCCCGAGTGCTAGGATTAAAGGCGTGTGCCACCACGCCAGGCTAGGAGTTTGGATCCCTGTTACCATTTTAGGAGGATCACAAACACCTATAATTCCAGCTCCAAGGGACCCAATGTCCTCTTCTCCTCTTCTGGCCTTTGCAGGCATTTTCACACACACACACAGACAGACAGACAGACACACACACACACACACACACACACAAAATCTACATCTTTGAAGGGAACAAAAAAAGGCCCAGGCACGGTCGGACATGCCAGCAACTCAGCACTAGTTAGGAAAGCTGAAACAGGAGGAGGCTCGAGCCCAGCCTCGGCCACATAAGACTCTAGTCTCAAAATCAACAGCCAAGAGCCCTAAAGATAGAAGAGAAGGGACCCGGCTGGAGAAATGGCCTAGCGGTTAAGAGCGCCAACTGCTCTTACAGAGGACCCGGGTTCAATCCCCAGCACCCACATGGTGGCCGAGAACCGTCTGAAACTTCAATTCCAGGAGAACTCCAGTTCCAGGGGAATCCGACACCCTCTTCTGACCTCCGTGGCATTGCACGACACGGGTGCACAAACCTACATGCAGACAGTACATTCATACACATACACAAATAAATACAATTAATAAAAAAAAAAAATTTAAAAAAAAGAAGAGACCAGTTGTGATTAATCACAGGCAGTAATAACAAATTCTGGTGAGAGATGCTAACTAAGTCTGATGAGAATTAGGATATTCTGAGTTTATGAAACTATTAATTAAAAAGGGGGAAAAAAGTAACTTTTCTCATAGAAATCTTGCCAGATACCACCAAAACCAGCCTCCCAGCAAAAGGAGGCCCCACGTGTTTCCTGTGGTATTCCTGCCAAATACACAGAATTTGAATCTAAGCACAAGGATACAAACAAGTGCCAATTAGGAGAGAGTCAACAAAATAACCGGCCTGTACTGTTCTACAGTATCAAGGTCATTGGAGAGAAAGAACAGAGGAGCCACTCCAGATTAAACCAGACCACAGAGAAATGACAACTGAATGCAATGTGCAGCCCAGATCAGGCCATGGGCCAAACATTTTTTTTTCCCTTTTTTGTTCCACAGGACACTGGAGGACTAGATAACAGTGCTGTAATAATGTTAGCTTCCTGAGCAGGAGAATTACACTGTGGTTATGTAAGGCTTTTTTTACTGAGGAAATATACACTGAAGTATTTAGGAATAAAGAGGCCTTAGACTGCAACTCACTCTTCAATGGCACAAAATACTATGGACATAGTGATAAATTTGGAAACTCTGTGTAAAGGGCAGTGGACATTGTACTCTTCCCTACAACCAAACCAGCCAAACACAGTGACCAGCACCAAAACTAAATACAAGTAAAAATACAAAATCCTGGGGCTGGAGAGATGGCCTAGCGGTTAAGAGCACTGACTGCTGTTATAGAGGACCTGGGTTCGATCCCCAGCACCCACATGGCAGCTGAGAACCATTTGTAACTCCAATTCCAGGAGAACTCCAGTTCCAGGGGAATCTGACGCCCTCTTCTGACCTCCGCGGCATTGCATGACATGGGTGCACAAACCTACATGCAGACAGTACATTCATACACATAAATAAAAAAATAAAAAAATAAAATAAAAAAAGAAATCCTAACAAAAAAAGCACATTACATACATTAGAAATGAAAATGAAACAGTAAGAAATTAATAGGGTTAAAAAATTAGAATGCTAGCAGAGCATGGTGGCGCACGCCTTTAATCCCAGCACTTGGATGTTAGAGGCAGGCAGATCTTTGTCTACATAGTGAGCTCCAGGACATCTGGGACTAACGGGGAGACCCTGCCTTGAAAGCAAAAAAAAAAAAAAAAAAAAAAAAAAAAGGAAAACTAAGGCGATTATTTAAAAATATCAAGACAACCCATAAAAAAGCACGAGAGGGGCTGGAGAGATGGCCTAGCGGTTAAGAGCGCCGACCGCTCTTACAGAGGATCTGGGTTCGATCCCCAGCACCCACATGGTGGCTGAGAACCGTCTGAAATTCCAATTCCGGGAGAACTCCAGTTCCAGGGGAATCCGAGACCCTCTTCTGACCTCTGCGGCATTGCACGACACGGGTGCACAAACCTGCATGCAGACAGTACATTCATACACATACAGAAATATTAAAAAAAAAAAAAAAAAAAGCACAAGAGAGCAAGCAACACACTAACTCACACAGCTGTTAATTCTTAGTCATTCACACTACTGAAGAGTTTCTTCAGTTCACAAGAGCTAATCTTACAGGGCAACTCCAGGCCTGGGTGCACAGTGGCGTTCTTGACCATCGGGGGAGAATGACGACCATCATCCATGTCCAGCTCTGTGCACTGAGCTTCTCCGTGGATTACAGCCAGGCCCAGGCGCAGTCTCTCAGCATAGGATTGAGCCCTGAGAGGAAGACAATGACCAGCAGCGGTGACATTCATGGAAGAACTCCCAGCCACACTGACCACTCCACCAACCTCATGACAAAATGCCATTCTCTCAGGAGCACACAAAAAACATTTTTATAATCTAGCCTAGACTATAAATGCCTCGAGGACTAATACCAGACTCTAGATCATTTTGGTACTATCCTTTGTCCACATTTGTTTTTCTCCCTCCATTTTTGTAATCTTGTTCAAAAGGATGCCTCAAAAACCAACAGGGGGTTGGGAGAGGCTGGAGCTGGAGAGATGGCTCAGCAGTTGAGAGCACTGACTGCTCTTGCAGAGGATCTGGATTCCCAGCACACGGTGGCTAACAACTCCCTATAACTCCAGTTCCAGAAGATCTGATGTCCTCTTCTGGCCTCCGTGGGCACTGCTCGACATGGGTGTGCTTAAATACATGCAAGCAATATACTCACATACACAAAATAAAAATCATAACAATCAATGCAGGGCAGGGTGTGGTGCCGCAGGCTTTTAATTGCAGCACTTGGGAGGCAGAGGCAGCCTAGTCTACAGAGCAAGTTCTAGGCCAGATGACTACAGCGAGACCCTGTCATGAAAAACAAAAACAACAAACAGTCCCAGACTGGAGACGTGGCTCAGCTGGTCGAGCACTCACTCCTGCAGCTTGCGTGAGGCACAGAGTTTGATTCCCAGCACCGCGTAAACTGTGTGTTGGCAGACATCTGTAATTCCAGCATTTGAGAGGTAGAGGCAAGAGGGTCAGAAGTTCAAGGTCATCCTTGGCTATGTAGGGAGTTTTCATTAAGTCACTGTTTTCCTGCAAACCTGAAGCATTACATTTCCTCCTGAGAAAAACTGTATAATTCAGTGAGGCACCCACAAGGTTTGGAGGCCAGAGATACAGCTGTTGAGTGGACATAACAAGGGTTTGAGGGAAAACTGGACCCGTGAGCTTTTATTGGCCATGTCGTAACGGCTCTGGATTCCCAAGCTAATTATGGCTCAAACATCCAAAGGGGGTTCTTAGAAATGCAGCACGTTTACCTTTTTGCAGCATCAGGAGATTTAGCTACAATGACTGCGTTTCTGTAATTTGGAATCTAGATTTGGAGGAAAAATAAAAACAATACTGAAACATTATAAAAACATTAAACCTGGATACTAGTACTATACCTTTTCTTCTTTTCGTAATCTAAACTAGTAATCAATATGCTAGCACTCATTCACACTGACGTTTTCATTATTAACGAACATCACTGTAAAAGCACTGCTACATCAAGGAAGAGAAAACACAATTCTTAAAACCTCCATTCTAGACCACACAAACAAGGTGATCCTTGGAATGAAATTAACGTTTTCATGTCTTTTGAAAACATGACCCTCCATGACCACGTGCGGAGCCTGTCTGGCTGCGGCAAGCAGTAAGCCTGAGGGGCGAGCTCATGGGATGTGCCTTTCAGGACTGAAGTCTGATACCAGGGGAAAACTAAATAGGATCTTTTGAGGACAGTGGGATGTCTGCTGGTGGCTCCTCACTTCTTCCTGGATATACTGAAGCAGGAAAGGTGAGGCTCTAAGGTTGTCCACGGGAAAGCTGAAAAAGCCTTGGATTTCCTTTTGGTGAAGATCCATAGTGATAATGTGAGTTAAACCTGAAATTTTAAAAGAAAAAATTACAAAGCTCTCCCCTACAAGTTAACGGCCACAGTGGACACAAACTAGATGCTCAGCTCCTGCTTCCTACCAGAAGACTGGGGCAGGGGCACTGTGAATAAGTGACGCAGACTCTACTGTTAGCTTTAATAAAGCTTAATGGAGAAAAGTGTCCAGCTAATGCCAAGGAGCCCACGACTAAGGCAGAAAGACGCGTGCTTTCTGTACTGTTGCTATTGGCTTGGTCTTCCAGAGAGGAAAAACGTCAGATAGAAGCAAAAACATGAATATCAAATGAATATGAAGCAATAATAGTTATACATACTTATTTATAAAATATAAAAAGAAACTGTAAAAAATGTTGAAGGACTGTGGCTATAGCAAAAGGAAACAGGAAGCAAAAGCAAAGTAATATAAGAAAAGGGACTCACGTAATACAGGTGCAAGATGCTGATGTTAGAATAACCTCTGCATGGGGTGGAAGAATGGTTTAAGAAGCATTCTGACAGAAAAGCAGGATGAACAGTCTCATGATCAGCAGGGCTGAACAGAGAAGGGGCCACCCAAACACAGTGCAGATAGCCAACGGTCACTGCAAATCTGCCAGAACAAAGAACTAGGTTTCTCAATAAACTCAAACAAGTAAAAGCTCAGTAACTGTAAGATGTCATTATGTTTGGTGTACAAGCCAAGAAATACGCCACTGCCACAACAGAAAATAAACCACTAAAGTGAACTGGGTGCAGAAAGGCCACCGTAGATGGGGGAGGGGACGAGCTAGAAACTACAGAAGTATGAAAAGAAAACTCCAGTTTAATGCTCTGACCATAGAGAATACAGCTAAACAGGGTGTGGCAGCAGAAGCCTTTAGTTGCACACAGAGTAGATCTCCGTGAGACTGAGGACAGCCTGGGATGGTCTACAAAGTGAGTTCCAACCCACCTGGGGCTACATTAGTGAGACCCAGTCTCAAAAAACAAAAACAAAGCAAAAAAGGAACACAGCCTATACAGGAAGTTCACAGATCTAGACCTGAAGCTTGAGATCACACAGAATGACAAGCCCACCAGTTATATGGATGATGAAAGGAAATGACAAAGTTATAGAATAGTAAAAAAATAGACCATAGAAAACACTGGACAAAGCAATGTCACTCAAAAGACAAAGAAAAAACAGTAAGAATTTAATATTGCAGCTCACATATCCCTAACCAAGCCATGTAAAAAGAAACAAGAAAATGTCATCACTGAACAACATGCAGCGAAAACAGCCCCAAACCAGATTCTCGGAGCAGGACCTAACTCGCAGCACAAAGAAGGGATGCACTTCGTGCTGGTGGCCGGGGTCTCTGCTGACACGCACCTGCTTTGGCCAGCATGGACGCCAGGAGCTTGCACACGATGGAGCCCCTCTTCCTCATCTTGCTTTGCTTGCTGTACGGGAAGTAGGGGATGACTCCGATGATGTTCCTGGCACAGGCCGTCTTTAGTGCGTAAGCCATGATCAGCAACTCCATCACGGCTGTGTTCACATCTCTGAAACAGTGATAATTTGTATTTTGGGGTACAGCCAAGATATTCACCCCCAGCAAAGCTATCAGCTTCAGCAGTTTAGCAGAGGTTGCCACAACAGTGTGAAAGGCATTTTACCATCACTCAAACTTATGGCACCTCATGAACGGTCGTAGGGGAAAGGGAGCGACTGTCTTTGACAGAGTCAGATCTGGTTTTCATCTGTGGTGATTCAACCCCGCAGCAGTGACCCTCTCTCACCTCTGCCTGGCGCATCCCTGTCAGTGATCACAGTTACTTGACATGTGCTGGAACCCCGCCAGGGATTCAGATTCAGGGCAGTGTGACTGCCAAAGGAAGCCACCATCTGCTAGGCTGTCATTAACAGGAAGCATTTTGTCTCTTTCTGGTGGGGTGTAGGAGAACAAGATCTTGAAACTTCTCAAAAACCTCCCTGTCCCTTCCCCCCTGCCACACTGCTGACAAAGACTAAATAGACAGACCTGACCTGACAGGGATCTGAGGGGAGGCTGTTCCCACGGTGAAGAATGTGGGCTGCTGCTTTCTGCATAGGCCCATCTATCTACTCTTCTGAAAGTGAGCCTGGAGTCCAAGCCCTACCCCCAAACTCCCAGGGACCCCCCCCAATACACATTTTAAAATACGCTCTTCTCTGGGGTTAAGACTCTTCCCCACAAGCAAGCTCTTAGGTACAGTTCTAGGACAGACAGGTAGGAGAGAGAGTGTCCCGTCAGAGCCATGAGGAACCCTGCCATCCGCCCAGCTGATGCTTCAGAGTTTCTGAACATGTGCAGCAGAAACACGCAGAGTGTGGGGACGGCCAGGCCACTTCCTCCTCAGTCTCCTCTCTTTCCTTCTCCTTTCTTCTTTCCCTTTCCCCTCTAAGACAGAGTCTTGCTACACAGCCTAGTCAGATCAGGAACTCACCAGACCAGGCTGGCCTCTCTTAAAGGCCGAGTTTCTGTGGGAGTGAGCAGCTACAAGGATTTCCTTTTACGGACAGTTTTCTACTGCACTCAACTCACGAAGCATCCAACCTCATTAGTGTCACCTGTACTTGTCGTAACCACTATGGGAGTCTATGATTGGCCCAGCAATCATGAGCACACACTGCTCCTGCAGAGGACTAGAGTTGGTTCTCCGCACACAAGTCACCCTCTTCTGTCCTCTGTAGGCACAATCATATACCTGGCATACATTCATGCAGACACCCATACATACACATGAATTAATAAATTAAAAATGAATCAAACAAATCTCTCAGAGGGCAGGTACATGTCTCTCAGAGAGCAGGTACATATCTCTCAGAGGGCAGGTACATATCTCTCAGAGGGTAGGTAAATGTCTCTCAGAGGGCAGGTACTTATTTCTCAGAAAGTAGGTACATATCTCTCAGAGAGTAGGTACATGTCTCTCAGAAAGTAGGTACGTATCTCTCAGAGGGTAGGTACATGTCTCTTTCCAGATGGTAGGTACATGTCTCTCAGAGGACAGGACATATCTCTCAGGTATGAATGACTTTAGGGCTTAACTTGGAGACAGCTGAGGCAGTGCTCCTGGACTGCTGGTAGTTTCCCTTTGTGGCCAGTTATCATTTCTTCTGATAAAAGCTGGAGTGTTAAGCACCAAGGATCAGAAGATAGTCTTTTAATATAATTAGTTAAAAAAAAAAAAAAAAAGCACACACCTTTAATCCTAGCACTGGGAAGCAGAGGCAGGCGGATCTCTGTGAGTTCAAGGCCAGCCTGGTCTACAGAGCAAGCTGCAGGCCAGCTGGGACTAAAGGGAGACCCTGTCTCAAAAATACAAAAAAAAAGGCTGGAGAGATGGCCTAGCGGTTAAGAGCGCCGACCGCTCTTGCAGAGGACTCGGGTTCAATCCCCAGCACCCACATGGAGGCCGAGAACTGTCTGAAACTCCAATTCCAGGAGAACTCCAGTTCCAGGGGAATCCGACACCCTCTTCTGACCTCTGTGGCATTGCACGACACGGGTGCAGAAACCCACATGCAGACAGTACATTCATACACATACAGAAATAAAAAATAAAAAAAAAAGAAAGAAAGCAATTATCGAACACATTCAAGTCACTTGGTAATTCATAATATTTGGTCAATTTTATTTTAATTAATTAATTAATTTTGGTCCTTTTGAGACAGGGTCTCCTTGTAGCCCCAGCTATCCTGGAACTCACTATGTAGACCAGGCTGGCCTTGAACTCACAGGATCTGCCTCCCTCTGACTCCTGAGTGCTGGGATTAAGGCATGTACCACCGTGCCTGGCAATATTTGGTCAATTTTAGTTCAACCACCCACTCAACAATTACTTATGGAGCAAACCAACTCTATCACTGGGCTACTTTGGGGGACAAAATAATAATTAGCCAGTCTCCATCTCTGGAGAAGGTTGATCACACTGGTCATTCATAGTAATTCACCCTAACAAGCACACCTAATAATAATTAGCCAGTCTCCATCTCTGGAGAAGGTTGATCACACTGGTCATTCATAGTAATTCGCCCTAACAAGCACACCTAATAATAATTAGCCAGTCTCCATCTCTGGAGAAGGTTGATCACACTGGTCATTCATAGTAATTCGCCCTAACAAGCACCTAATGTTTGCAGGAAAGCTCCTCACTCCCAAATCCATTTATAGGAAGACATGGTGAGATAAACCTTTAATCCCAGCACTGGGAGACAGAGGCCGACAGATCTCTGTGAGATTGAGGCCAGTGTGGTCTATGTATCAAGTTCTGGGCCAGTTGGGGCTACAAGGAGACCCTGTCTCAAAAAAAAACCAAAACAAAACAAACCCACCCATATTCTTTTTTTGTGTGTTTTTTTGAGACAGGAGCTGGGATTAAAGGCGTGTGCCACCACACCCAGCTATGAATGCAATGTTAAGCAGAAAGTATCCACAGGTGGAGTCTGCGCCTAGTCTGCATCTCTAGAGCACAAGCCTTCCTCCACTGCTGTGCTGCTCGTCAACCTTGGGAATAAAATTAGAGCCCCTTCCACTTGATATTTTGCAGTTCCACAAAGGATCCACGGGGTGTGCCCTCCTAAGCCAGATCACAGTGCCAACACAGTTCAAGTTGAAGCTAATTTAGTGGATTTGGAAAGCATAGCTATACAAGTATTGGGTTTTTTTTTTTTTTCTTTCTTTCATTCATTCACTCATTCATTTTTTGGTTTTTTTCGAGACAGGGTCTTCCAGTAGCCCCAGCTGTCCTGGAACTCACTCTGTAGACCAGGCTGGCCTTGAACTCACAAAGATCCGCCTACCTCTGCCTCCCGAGTGCTAGGATTAAAGGCGTGCGACACCACACCCGGCACAAGTATTGGGTTTTTAGCTGGCCTTGTCATGGAATTTTATTTTATTTTATTTCAGTTTTATGAAGACAGGGTTCTTACTATGTAGCCCTGGCTGGCCTGAAGCTTGCTCAGTGGATGAAGGTGACTGCCATGGCATCTATAACACACAACTGCATGAGTTCTGCACAGCCCACTCAAGGGAGGCCCAAGGTGACATGCTGATGTGTTGCAGTGAACAACTTCTGCACAGTTCTGATTTCAGGATTTACCAATTTCAGTTGTCTCCATTTTCCCACATAAGGATTTTATTTTCTTTCCATTTTCTTCTTCTCAATGATCTATGCCAAAGAATTCAAAACCCTCTAGCCCATTAAGGAAAGCTTCTCTTGCCCCCCACCTGCCCCCCATTCTGGTGAAGAAGGTGACAAAGGGGCCTTTGTCGGGCTGACTTCATCCTCTGCGGAGATATAGAACGTCAGGACAGAGGCACTGCTGGTGGCTTACAGGGTTAGTGGCATCAGCTACCTGGCAGCCTCTGCTCTGTTTATCTGTTGTCTGAGAATGCTCAAGTACACCTTGCTAGTCCCTGTTGTCTTTGTGTATAAGTAGCACAATCTTGATTATTTAACCACAGGTTTTCTTTTCTCTAGGGTAATCATACCCTACATTAAAGTCAGCTCTCCCTGCTCTATCATTTCAGATAGCAAAAACTAATGTGAGGTAGGGAAATAAAACATAATATTCTCATTTAATCCATTCATCAAGTGAGCTGCTTGGACCTGCCAAACAAAACGAATGTCATCCATCAAGTATCAGCACAGAGATGGGGCAAGCTTTACCCACCCAACTCTAGCAGCGAACTAGCTGCTGCAAACAAGTCCTAAATGGTATTTTAAAAGTTATTTATTTTATTTTTTTGAGATGAAAACAAAAGCCAGCCTGGGCCACACAACAAACCCTGTGTCAAAACCACAAAAAACTGCCAGGTATGGTGGCGCATGCTTTTAATCCCAGCACTCGGGAAGCAGAAGCTGGCAGATCTCTGTGAATTCAAGGCCATTGTGGTCTACAGGGAGAAGCTGTCTTACAACAACAACAATAACAACAACACATGCAAGGCCCAAGTCCAATCCCTAGATGTACACATGCACACACCTCCCCCAAAAGATGGCTTTTGAGAGTTGAGTCTCAATCTAACACATTCTGAAAAGGAGTCTATCAATCTCCTCCTCCCCAACAGCCGCCCTTCAGCATCTCTAAGCAGTAGACACAGCAGCTCCTAAGTTCCTGGTCATTAAAGTCATCGAGCTGTGCAGCCTATCTAAATGAACAGGGTGTCTGCTGTGAGATCACAACCTTAGTGTTCCCCCTTGACCTTCAGGAATGGTTTAAAAAAAAAAAAAAAAAAAATCAAACAACAGAGCAAAGGCTTCCTGAACACAACTGCTCATGACTGGCACAACCATCCCCAATACAAGCACCATGCCCTTTCCCAGGGAAGGAAAATCTATAGCCAAAGTACAAACTCCAGGTTCCAGCAGTCCAAGGATGAGTTCTGCCTCCGAGACAATTCTACAACGCATGGCCTATTGCTATCATAAAGCCAGTCAGGGTGGTGAAGAGACTCTGCTACACGATCTTGTTTTTGCACTTGGACTTCTACATTCAGAGGAGGATTGGGGACAAAGCTGGCTCACCCAAGGCTGAAAGACTTGTTCTGCTCTCCACCTTCAATAAAGAGCCATGGAGAAGGCTGGAGAGATGGCTCAGCAGTTAAGAGCACTGGCTGCTCTCGCAGAAGACCAAGGTTTGATTCCCAGCACCCACATGGCAGCTAACAACTATTCCAACTCTAGTTCCAGGGGATCTGATGTCCTCTTCTGGCCTCTACGGGTACACAACACAGGTGCACTTATACCCATGTAGGCAATATGCTCATACATAAAATAAAAATGATTAAAAAAAAATTTTTAAGCCCAAGGCAGGTAGTCTAAGTCACCCCCAGGAAAACTCCCTTCTTTGAGACATGGTGTCTCATTGGCCTAGAGTTTACTGACTCCATGACCAGCAAGCCTCATCTGCCATGATTTTTGCAAGCCCTTTACCAACTGAGCCAAACCCTCATCCTCTGCACACTGGAATTTTGTACTATTTGTGAATATGTTACTTATGCCCCATGAACCTATGGTCCTCACTCTCCTTGAGATCTAGCCTTCTCTATTCCAACAGGGCTAAGAACAGCAGTCATGAAAGACACATACCTGATGCTGGGCTATGTGAGTTAGCTTCAAACAACCAAAAAACCCAAAAATGAAAGTGCTCAGTACCCTGACAATACTCCTGACCACTCCTATAAGAATCCACATTGGGGGTGGGGATGGGGTGAAGAGAAGGCTCAGTAGTTAAGGGCATTGGCTGCTCTTGCAGAGGACCGGGTTTGGTTCATAGCAACCACAAGGCAGCTAAAAATCTGTAACTCCAGTTCCAGGGAGAACAGATGCCTTCTTTGGGCCTCCCTGGGCATTACATGTATGGTGCACATACACACATGTAGGCAAAACACTCATACACACATAAACAGCACACATTTTAATACAAAAACCCTCCAAAATAAAATCAACCCTGAATTGTTATTCATATGAAAAGCTACATTGGGCCGGGCATGGTGGCGCATGCCTTTAATCCTAGCACTTGGGAGACAGAGGCAGGCGGATCTTTGTGAGTTCAAGGCCAACCTGGTCTACAGAGTGAGTTCCAGGACAGCTGGGGCTACAGGGAGACCCTGTCTCGAAAAGACAAAAAAAAAAAATAAAATAAAGCTACATTAAGGTTTCTCAGAGGAAAATGGATACCTGATGCAGTGCTAACTCTTACCTGGGTATTGTCTGTATGATGAAAATATCTTGGCCACGAACAGACTCTTTGATTTCAACTCTTGTTTCTGAAAAAGACAAAAACAGTTCTCAGGCTTTAAGAACACTACTTCAGGACACAGCAAATGGTATTTAGAGTAAAGAAGATTTTAAGCAAATGGTATTTAGAGTAAAGAAGATTCTAAGCCTAATTACTTGGTACAACCAAGTAGATTCTTAAGTAGCTTCAAAATGATACACACATACATGAAAAGTAGTCAAGCTGGGGTAACACGAGCCAAAACCAGAAGAAAAAACTAAAGAATGGGTCCACATAGTCTCAAGGGCCTAAAAACTCCAACCAGAATGAGGTCGTAAAAAAGGTGCTTGAGGGGCTAGAGAGATGGCTCAGCGGTTAAGAGTACCGACTGCTCTTGCAGAGGATTTGATTCCCAGCACCCACATGGCGGCTAAGAACCCTCTTTAACTCCAGTTCCAGGGGAATCCGACAACCTCTTCTGACCTCTGCTGCATTGCATGACATGGGTGCACCTACCTACATGCAGACAGCATATTCATACACATAAAAAATAATTTTTAAAAAAAGGTGCTTGAGAAAGCTTCTGCAGCAGAGACACGGCGCACAGACTCACTGCTCGTTACCCTTCAGCAAATGCTGAGGCGGCCCTGGAACAAAGAAAGGAATGAAGAGGATCTGGGTTCAAATCCCAGCACCTACATGGTGGCTAACAACTGTCAAGTCCAGTTCCAGGGGATCCGAAGCTCTATTTTGACCTTCTAGGGCACTGAACCACAGGTGCACCTACCTACATTGAGTCAGTACACTCATACACATAAAAAAAATATATAAAAATTTTTTTGTAGCGTGTGGTGGTGCACACCTTTAATCCCAGCACTTGGGAGGTAGAGGCAGGCAGATCTCTGTGAGTTCAAAGCCAACCTGGTCTACATAGTGAGTTCCAGGCCACCTGGGGCTAAAGGGAGACCCTGTCTAAAAAAAAAAATATATACACATACACACACACACACACACATATATATATGTATATATATATTTTTTTTTAAAAGCCAGGTGTGGTGGCATACACCTTTAATCCCAGCACTTGGGAGGTGGAGGCAGAGGCAGGTGGATCTCTGTGAGGACCAGCCTGGTCTACATAGCAAGTTCCAGGACAGCTGAGGCTACAGGGAGACTGTATCTCAAAAAGACCAAAAAGAAGAAGAATTAACAGTATAACAGTTCTCCATACAACACAGAGGGAGCACAACTGAGTTACCAGTTCAGTGTGAGTCTACAAGAGATTAGAAAAAGGAAATACAAACCAGGCGTGGTGGCGCACGCCTTTAATCCTAGCACTTGGGAGGCAGAGGCAGGCAGATCTTTGTGAGTTCAAGGCCAGCCTGGTCTACAGAGAGTTCCAGGACAGCTGGGACTACAGGGAGACCCTGTCTCGAAAAGACCAAAAAAAAAAGGAAATACAGACAGAATTTGTCAATGTCAAGTGTCTTCCTCAACCACTCTTCACCTTAAGTTCTGAGACAGGGTCTCTCACTAAACTCAGAGCTCCCTGACAGGGTGCCTGGCTGGTGAGCAGCAGGGACCCACCCATCTCTGCCACTTCAGTGCTGGGGTTAAAGCTGCATGTTGCCACACCCAGCTTTCTAACATAGGTGCTGAGGATCTGAACTCAGGCCCTCATACTTGTCCAGCAAGCACTCTGACTGAGCCATCTCCTCAGGTCCCCAAGAGGTCTTTTTTTTTTTTTTAATTTTTATTTTTTTTATTTATTTCTGTATGTGTATGAATGTATTGTCTGCCTTCAAGTTTGTGCACCCGTGTCGTGCAATGCCGCGGAGGTCAGAAGAGGGTGTCGGATTACCCTGGAACTGGAGTTCTCCTGGAATTGGAGTTTCAGACGGTTCTCGGCTGCCATGTGGATGCTGGGGATCGAACCCGGGTCCTCTGTAAGAGCGGTCGGTGCTCTTAACCACTAAGCCATCTCTCCAGCCCCCCCAAGAGGTCTTTTTAATAAAAGATCACTCCAAGTAACAGACTGCTCTTGCTGTCATTTAATCACCTAGCAAAGTAAGTGTAACTATTTACTAAATAGAACTCAATCAAAAGAGATTCTAGGTTTTGAACCCCGACATCCTTCTGTGCAAATTCATCCACTGGAGTCTAGTCAGCACAACTAGAAAACTTAAGACCCACTCTCCCTTGCCCAGCAGTAAAGCTGCTCTTAGTTCTAAACCAATGGGGACCATGGTGTCTGTTGAAAAGTGCAGACACTGGGGCTGGAGGGAAGGCTCAGCAGTTAAGAGTATCAACTGCTCCTGCAGAGGACCAAGGTTCAATTCCCAGCACCCACATGGTGGCTAAGAACTGTCTTTAAGCCAGGCATGGTGGTGTACGCCTTTAATCCCAGCACTTGGGAGGGAGAGGCAGGTGGCTCTCTGTGAGTTCAGGGCCAGTGTGGTCTACAGAGTGAGTTCCAGGCCAGCTGGGGCTATAGGAAGACCCTGTGTCAAAAAGACACACACAAAAAAAAAAAGATTCTAGGGGCTGGGGGGACAGCTCAGCAGTTAAAGAGGTCTGGCCACTCTTGCAGAGAACCTGGGTTCAGTTTCCAGCACCCACATGGTGGCTAGTAACCACCCCTTACTCCAGTTCCAGGGGGATCTGACACCCTCTTCTGGCCTCCGTTGTCACTGCATGCACATAATGCACTTACATACATGCAGATAAAACATTCATTCATGGCGGGCATGGTGGCACATGCCTTTAATCCTAGCACTCAGGAGGCAGAGGCAGCCGGATCTTTGTGAGTTCAAGGCTAGCCTGGTCTACAGAGTGAGTTCCAGGACAGCTGGGGCTACGGGGAGACCCTGTCTCGAAAAGACCCCCCCCCAACAAAAAGAAACCTTAGTTCAACAAGGGCAGGAGAACTGACTTGAAAAGTTGTCCTTACTTCTCCATGTGTGTCCATACCCTCCCACATGTGCAGACACAGAATAACAAAAAAATGAAAAGTACTATCTTCTTTTTAAAAAACACCAGCTGGGGCTGGAGACATGGCTCAGCGGTTAAGAGCGCCAACCGCTCTTGCAGAGGACCCTGGTT
This sequence comes from Rhizomys pruinosus, assembly GCA_009823505.1. Taxonomy (NCBI): domain Eukaryota; kingdom Metazoa; phylum Chordata; class Mammalia; order Rodentia; family Spalacidae; genus Rhizomys; species Rhizomys pruinosus. The sequence continues at coordinate 1,229,628 of VZQC01004015.1, forward strand.
TGACTCCCAGCACCCACATGGTGGCTAAGAACTGTCTTTAACTCCAGTTCCAGGGGAATCTGATGCCCTCTTCTGACCTCCACAGCACTGCACGACACAGGTGCACCAACCTACATGCAGACAGTACACTCATACACATTAAAAAAAAAAAACAACTATTGAGGTATGACAGGTGCAAATGACTGAGGCAGGGGGACCACAGTTCTAGACCAAACTATGGTACACACTGAATTCCAGGACAGCCAGGGCAACATGGTGAAAGCCTGTCTTGGTGGGACACACACATGTACATACATACACCTCACAAGGACATGGACACAGTTGGACTTCAACAGGGGACCATGAACAATGGACGCTGAGCTGGGCGTGGATGGAGGTCCACTCCCATAATTTCAACACTTGGAAGCCAAATGCAGAGGGGTGAGGAATTCAAGGTCATCCTCTGCTACCCAGCCAAGGCCAGGCTAAAACAAACCAAACCAAACCAAACCAAAACAAAGCAGAACAAAACAAAGGAAATCCCAGCACCAAGGAGAAACAGGCGGATCAGAACTTCCAGGCCAGTCTCAGTTACATGGCAATTCTGAGACCAGCCTGGGCTAGAGCAGACCCTGCTTCAACAAGAAAAGGCAGTGAGATGGCATAAGCAGTGGCAGGCGAAGCTCTGTAAGATTAGGGCCAGCCTGGCTACATGCTGAGTACAAGGCCAGCTGGGGCTACAGAAGACCCGTGTCAAAAAGACCAAAAAATAAAAAGTCCGAACTAAACAAATAAAACATCAACTTACCTCCATTGGTCTCCTGGTACACAACAGATTTCCCCAGTTCAGCTCCAAGACGCCTGTTATACACAGGAAGAAAGAGTTAAAAATTTTAAAAAGATTCTAGTTCTGGGCTGGAGAGATGGCTCAGCGGTTAAGAGTGCTGACTGCTCTTGCAGAGGACCGGGGTTCAATTCCCAGCACCCACATGGCGGCTAAGAACCGTCTTTAACTCCAGTTCCAGGGGAATCTGACGCCCTCTTCTGACCTCCGCAGCATTGCATGACACCTACATGCAGACAGTACACTCATACACATAAAAAAAAATTTTTTTTAAAGATTCCATTTCTGCTAGGTATGGGTATGCACCTGAAATCTCAGCATTCAGGAGGCTGAAGCAGGAGGATTGCTCTGAGTTCAAGGCCAGCCAGGACTACTGGAGACCCATGCCTTTAATCCCAGCACTTGGGAGGCGGAGGCAGGCAGATCTCTGAGTTCCAGGCCAGCCTGGTCTACATAGTGAGTTCCAGGACAGCTGGGGCTACAGGGAGACCCTGTCTCAAAAAGACCCTCCCCCCATGACAAAAAAAGTGTTCTCTTTTCCTAGGGCTTTCTCTAGGCAAGGTCATGTGTGGGATATCTGACCCAATATAAACAAACACAAGCTTTTTGTTTAAAGTTATTTTACTTGGCCTCAACAAAAAAGACAAATAATCAGAGATTAGAAATAGAAAAACTGGGGCTGGAGAGATGGCCTAGCGGTTAGGAGCGCCAACTGCTCTTGCAGAGGACCCGGGTTCGATCCCCAGCACCCACATGGTGGCTGAGAACTGTCTTTGACTCCAGTTCCAGGGGAATCTGAAACCCTCTTCTGATGTCCAAGGCACTGCACGACACGGGTACACAGACCTACATGCAGACAGTACATACACATAAAAAATACCAAAAATAAATAAACAAATAAATAAATGAGTTAAAAAAACTTTAAGAAATAGAAAAACAGCTGGATGTGGTGGTGCAAGCCTTTAATCCTAGCGCTTGGAAGGCAGAGGCAGGCGGTTCTTCGTGAGTTCAAGGCCAGCCTGGTCTACAGAGTGAGTTCCAGGAGAGCTGGGGCTACAGGGAGACCCTGGTCTTGAAAAGACAAACAAACGAACAAACAAACAAAAAACTAGGTAGTAAGTTGCAAAAGAATTGTTTTCTTTCTGAGACAGGATCTTACTATGTAGCCCTGGCTAGCCTGGAACTCAGAGGTGCACCTGCTTCTCCCTCCCTAGTACTAGGAATAAAGGCTGGTGCCACCACACCCAGCCAAATGTTTTTCTTACACTCTCCTAAGCACACTTAGAAGTCCAACTGTGGAAAGGCCTGGTATGTGGTGACACACACCTTTAAACCTAGCACTAGGGAGGAAGAAGAGGTTTTTGTGTGAGATCCAGGCCAGCTGGTCTATACATCGAGTTCCAAGCCAGCTACAGGGAGACTCTGTCTCAAAAAAAAAAAAAAAAAGGGAGAGGGGGGCTAGAGAGATGGCTCAGCCTTTAAGAGCACTCTGTTCTTGCAGAGTATCAATTTTCAGTTCCCAGCATCTTTTCATCACTAATAACCTCCCTAACTCCAGTTCCAGGGTATCCCACGCCCTATTCTGACCTCTTCAAGCATTGCAAGACCTAGGAGCATTTACATAGGCATAAAAGTAACAAAATTTTGGGCTGGAGAGATGGCCTAGTGGTTAAGAGCACCGACCGCTCTTACAGAGGACCCGGGGTTCGATCCCAGCACCCACATGGTGGCTGAGAACCGTCCGAAACTCCAATTCCAGGAGAACTCCAGTTCCAGGGGAATCCGACACCCTCTTCTGACCTCTGTGGCATTGCACCACACGGGTGCACAAACCTGCATGCAGACAGTATATTCACACACATACAGAAATAAATAAAATTTTAAAAAAGGCCAACTCTCCAACAGCCAACAATGACCAGCTGTCAATGTCTCCTCAGCAAAGGTTGAGGTTTCTTACACATTTCTGCAGTTCTATGATGGTTTTGTGTCTCATTTGTTTGCACAGGACTTGTGCATGCTGTAATTTCATATGTGCAAGTTTCCAGAAGCCTGGGAAACTGTTACTGTTTACTTGTGGTAATTCACCATTCTGTTCCCTTAGAATGTCTCTCCCTCACCACCCCTCTGTATGGTCCCTGAACACTGGGTGGTAAAGTTTATTACAGGAATCCTATCCAGGGACATGTACTCTGAAGTCTCTTATTCTCTACATTTTGACCTATTGTGGCTTTCTGTGTTAGGTTCCTTCTGTTGCATGAGGAAACTTCATTGGTGAGAGTTGAGAGAAGCTTCAGTGCTCTCTCTAAGCCCTGCTCCACTATGTTCCATAAGCCTTAGGTGTGGGGTAACATGTAGATGTGTTACTTAAGGCTGGGTGTTTCAGACACTTTCTGTTTGACAATTGTGAAACTCTGTAATAATCTTCATCTGTTGGAATAAGAAGCTTTATTGCTGAGTGGTAAGAGGTATCCTTGTCTATAAATATAAGGATACATATCTGACGTACAATAAGAAATTATATCTGTCTGGTGATGTGACAGACATAGGCTTTTCTCTAGGATCTGTGACCTCTCCAACAATGTGTATTTGGCTACATTTATGGTATCACACAGTAGTTCCAATTAAGTAGCTGTTGATTACCCCAGGATAAAAGTACCACTACCACACTGATTATAGTTTGCTGTGCAAAACATTGTTGTGGTTATTAGGTTTGTCACTAAGGTTGGACTATTGATTGATTTTTCTCNAAGAGCATCACCGGGGATGCTGACCTGGGTCACATGAGAGAGAGGCCCCCCCACCCCAATCTCAGAAATCAAAAACCAAACAACATACATGCATAGTAAACAAACTGGGACAAACCATGCATTTTATTTTATTTTGCATTTCTAAGACGTTTATCCCACCCCCTCCTTTGGTCTTTTTGAGACAGACTCTCCCTGTAGCCCCAGGAGGCCTGGAACTCGCTATGTAGACCAGTAGACCAGGGTGGTGGAGAACTCAAGAGATCCCCCTGTCTCTGCCTCTGAGTGCTGGGATTAACTGCGTGGGCCTGGAGAGATGGCTCAGCGGTTAAGAGCACCCATTGCTCTTACAAAGGACCCAGGTTGGATTCCCAGCATCCACATGGCGGCCAAGAACCGTCTTTAACTCCAGTTCTAGGGGAATCCGACTCTCTCTTCTGACCTCCGAGGCATTGCACGACGGGTGCACAGACCTACACGCAGACAGTACACTCATACACATAAAAAATAAAAAATAGGGGCTGGAGAGATGGCCTAGCGGTTAAGAGTGCCAACTGCTCTTGCAGAGGACCCGGGTTCGATCCCCAGCACCCACATGGCGGCCGAGAGCCGTCTGAAACTCCAATTCCAGGAGAACTCCAACTCCAGGGGGAATCCGAGACCCTCTTCTGACCTCCGTGGCATTGCATGACATGGGTGCACAGACCTGCCTGCAGACAATACATTGATACACATACAGAAAAAAATAAATAAATAAAATAAAAAATAAAAATAAATAAAAAATAGCTGAGCGTGGCGGGGCATGGCACACGCCTTTAATCCTAGCACTTGGGAGGCAGAGGCAGGCGGATCTTTGTGAGTTCAAGGCCAGCCTGGTCTACAGAGTGAGTTCCAGGACAGCCTGGGGCACAGGGAGACCCTGTCTCGAAAGACAAAAAAATAAAAAAATAAATAAAATAAAATAAAGGCCCAATAGGGCTGGTGAGATGGCTCAGCAGCTAAGAGCACTGATTGCTCTTGCAGAGTCCCAGCACCCACATGGTGGCTAAGAACGGTCTTGAGTGCCGGGCATGGTGGCACACGCCTTCACACGCCTTTAATCCTAGCACTTGGGAGGGCAGAGGCAGAGGCGGTCTTTGTGAGTTCAAGGCCAGCTGGTCTAAGAGTGAGTTCCAGGACAGCCTGGGCTACAGGGAGACCCTGTCTCGAAAAGACAAAAAAATAAAAAAAAAAAAAAATAAAAATAAAGGCCCAATAGGGCTGGTGAGATGGCTGCAGCGAAGAGCACTGTTGTCTTGCAGGAGTCCCAGATACCCACATGGTGGCTAAAGAAGTCTTGAGTGGCCGGCATGGTGGCACACGCCTTTAATCCCAGCACCAGAAGGCAGAGCAGGTGATCCTGTGAGTTCGAGGCCAGGCCTGGTCTACAGAGTGAGCTCCAGGCCAGCTGTGACTAAGGAAAGACCCTGTCTCAAAAACAAAAAAAAAAAAAAAAAAAAAGTCCAATAAGGCAAGTTTCTTTCTAACAGAACTCTAGGCTTCTCTGGCAAGGTAAAGAGGCCTTTCAGTAAGGCTTGATCAGCCAACCTCTGGGAGGCCCGGCTCTGCAGAATGCATGTCCATTATGTACAATCGAGTTGGTGGCGCACGCCTTTAATCCTAGCACTTGGGAGGCAGAGGCAGGCGGATCTTTGTGAATTCAAGGCCAGTCTGGTCTACAGAGTGAGTTCCAGGGCAGCTGGGGCTACAGGGAGACCCTGTCTTGAAAAGACCAAAAAAAAAAAATTAAAAAATCAAAAATCAAAAAAAAAAAAAAATTAAAAAATAGACTCTCATTTCTTATCCCTGTCCAAAAGAATCACCCTCAGCTTGCGAAGTTCAGTAAAATCAGGTCCCTCGCTCAGTGTCACAGAGCTGATAAGAGACAAGCCCGGGAAGACATCTCAGGGCCCCAAAGGCCACGTGAGGCCAGAGGCTTCTTTGGTTAAACATACACACATACACACACAAAAGCAAAAAAACCCAGCACAAAGCTGACTTACAAAATACAGTTAAGCAATCTTGACTCTACCCTCCCGGACCTCAGTACTCGCTCCACCTTAGGTCTGAGACTAGACCAGCAGTGTTCTGATGTCATTAGGGACAGCTGGGAAAGGCGGTGGTCAGATGCAGAGGGCAACTCCCATCTCAAGACGTTAATTAAGAAGGGGGTTAATTAGGAAGGCTCGGTGGCCCTGGGAGGGTGGGTATTGGGAAGACCCAAGGACGATCCTGGGGGCGGGGGAACTCTGCCCAGCCGCAGGGTGCAGGAGGCCGCCCCCGGGAGGAACCCCGCTTACTCGGTGATGCGCTTGGCCAGCTCGGTGCAGGCGGCCGTGGAGTTGGCCGAGAAGACTCGGTAGCCTGTGCGAGCGGCGTTCATGGCCGGCAGGGCGACGGGGCGGGCTCGGGGGACACGGAGGGCCGAGCACGCGCACAGTGGGGGCAGCAGCAGCAGCTTCTTTGGCATCGTCCGGCCCGAGATGTGATGACGGCTGCCCGCGCCGGGCGGGACCCGGGTGCAGGGGTGACGGAGGCGAAGTCGGGGCACGGGGTCCGGCTGTCTGGGGCAGGCGCGGAGACCACAATACCCACGACCGTCGCACCCCCAGCCACCTCGGAGTCCGACCCAGGCCGCGCCCCCTCCTGGAGACCGAGACGAGCGGCTAGAGCGTCCTCGCGCCTGCCATGTTAGAAAAGGGCAAGGAGGTGGGCAACACCTAACAAGCCTGTCTTCCTGACAGATGCAGCACGGATCCGAACAGCCTCTTGATTTTGTGGCTCCTAGAAGACGTTCATGTATTGGGTGGCGCAGCCACAGTGGGCAATGGTCCCAGCCGCTTTCAAAGTTTCATGCCAGGAGCCAAGATGTCGGCTGCCGAGGAATGAAGACAATCTAGCTCTGAGCCTCTATGGTAAATAAACTCCTGTGCGCGTGCGCCTGGTTGGGATTTATTTGAAAAGTGGAGGGCGGAGTTTCTTGGAGCTTCTTGTTTGCAATACTAAAATGTTCCAAAATTGGTCTGCGCCTGAGCCTTGTTTTGAAAACTTTCTAAGGCAAGGCCCAAACGAGTCAAAGGCATTCCCGCCCATATTTGGGCCAACACACCAACACCCTTCCTCCCTTTCAGCATGTTATTCCCCCTTAGATCACCTCAACCTCAGTAAACCGCTCTTCCTGCTGGATTGTGCCATGAATAGAAACAGATTCCTGCCGGGCGTGGTGGCGCACGCCTTTGATCCTACCACTTGGGAGGCAGAGGCAGGCGGATCTTTGTGAGTTCAAGGCCAGCCTGGTCTACACAGTGATTTCCAAGACAGCTGGGGCTGCAGGGAGACCCTGTCTCGAAAAGACGAAAAAAAAAAAAAAGAAACAGATTCCTGTCTTTTCATTTATTCTTGTGTTCCTCCACACCTAGGATGTTAAGTCCTAGTTAGGGAGCACATAGGAAAAGGGTAGATCCGCTCTCTAGCCTAAGCCCATAACCCATCACCTGTTAAAGTGGGACACCTGTCCTCCCCTCCCCTCCTGCTCTTCTAATAACAGATGTACCTACCGTTCTCTGTCCTCCTGCTCTTTCAGCATTATGCAAGGTCCAGATACCAGGAGGATCATAACCCAGGGGCGAAGCCACAATGTCTCCAATATAAAATGACCATCCATATCTTAGGAAAAAACTGAAAAACATCATGACCAGTGGAAAATTACCAGGCTATAACCCACCCTTGCTAGGAAAAACTGCAAAACACTACACTTATGACCTAGCCACCTCATGAAGGCTTGACCTTCCCTCGTTTCCAGAGCAGCCTGACCTCTGTTGCACTGTCTCCCCTCTCTTTGAGGTAACTTTTCTCCTCCCATTAAAGCCTTACCTGTGTGTTTATATACCTGGCCCATTCTTTGTTTTGTTTTTTGTTTTTGAGACAGCGTCTCCCTATAGCTCCAGCTGGTCTGGAACTCCCTAGGTAGACCAGGCTGGCCTTAATCTCACAGTCTTAATCTCACCTGCCCCTGCCTCCCAAGTGCTGGGATTAAACATGTATGCCACCATGTCCAGGTAGTTCTTTTTTTGTTTGAGACAGGGTCTCTCCATGTAGCCCAGACTGGCATGAAACTCACAATTCTGTCTCAGCCTCCTCCGTGGTGAAATGGTTGCATTACTGTTGTGAACCAGGACACCCCACAACTGGGTCACCGAATGTGTTTGATCTCAGTGCTGTGACAAATCCTTGAGACAACACCTTAAAGGGAGGAATTTTCTATTTGAGCACACAGTTTCAGTTGTGCTAATCCGGGGTTGGCTGGACCATTGCTTCAGGTCTGAGATGAGACAAAATATTGTGTTCTCGGCAGTCAACAGCAATGGCTGCCCTTGTAGTGGTCAGGAAGTAGAAAGACATTAATAAAAAGGGTGTTGGACAAAACATAGCTCTGAAATACATATACCCAGTGACCGACTTCCTCTAACTAGGCCTCACCTACCACAGGCCTACCACCTCCCAATGTCCATTTAAACCTTGAAACCATCTATGGATCAGACCTCATCATGAACCTGGGAGGTGTTCTTTACTGTCCTCTAGGTATCTCAATCCATCAAGTTTACAGTCAAGGTTAATTGTAATACCCTCAGGGAAATGTCAGGAAGTTTTGGATCTAATTAGGAGTCCTTTATTAGCCAGTGGTCAGAGAGGGCTAATGCCCAAAAGAACCCTCAACCCAAAGAGTAAGTAGAGTGGGGCTTATAAAGCTTAAAATCATAATTACAGGCCGGGTGTGGTGGCACATGCCTTTAATCCTAGCACTTGGGAGGCAGAGGCAGGCAGATATTGTGAGTTCAAGGCCAGCCTGGTCTATAGAGTATAATGGCCTTTTCTTTAAAAAAAATTTTTTTAATTCATGTTTTTATTTCTGTGTATGAATGTACTGTCTGCATGTAGGTTTGTGCACCCGTGTCGTGCAATGCCTCAGGGGTCAGAAGAGGGCGTCAGATTCTCTTGGAATCTGGAGTTAAAGACGGTTCTCAGCCGCCATGTGGGTGCTGGGAATCAAACCCGGGTCCTCTGCAAGAGCAGTGGTGCTCTTAACCGCTAGGCCATCTCTCCAGCCCCTGGCCTTTTCAAGCATTGCACAAATGGGTGCACTTGCACACATGCAGGCAAAACACTCAAACGCCTAAAATAAAAAAATAAAGTGGCACACGCCTTTAATCCCAGCATTTGGGAGGCGGAGGCAGAGGCAGGCGAATTTCTGTGAGTTCAAGGCCAGACTAGTCTACATAGTAAGTTCCAGGACAGCTGGAAAGGAAACTTTATTTAAAGCAAGGCAATAGAAAAGATACAATAACTCTTTCCTTTTGGGTCTTTTTTTTTTTTTGGTCTTTTTGAGACAGGTTCTCCCTTTAGTTCCAGCTGGCCTGGAGCTCCCTATGTAGACCAGGCTGGCCTTGAATTTACAGAGATCCACCTGCCTCTGTCTCACAAGTGCTGGGATTAAAGGCATGCACTACCACACCTGGCTTGGGCCATATTTAATAAGAACTGATGTAACATCTCTGGAGCCTATAATCCTGCCCTGAATGCCAGGAAATACTAAACACTAAGGTAACTGGATCATGTGGTAAGATGCCAAATGCAGGACCTTCTCCTCTGTGTGATGCTGATGAGAGTGAGTTCCAGGCCAGCTGGGGCTATAGGGAGACCCTGTCTCAAAAAATAAAATAAAATAATATAAAATAAATTTAATTTAATTTAATTTAATTTAAAAAAAGAGAAGACCTGAGTTCCATTCTCAGCTCATACATTATGGGACAGCTCATCCATGATGGACAGCTCACACACGATGGACAGCTCATACATGATGGGACAGCTCATACATGATGGACAGCTCATCCATGATGGACAGCTCACACATGATGGACAGCTCATACATGATGGGACAGCTCATCCATGATGGACAGCTCACACATGATGGGACAGCTCACACATGATGGGACAGCTCATCCATGATGGGACAGCTCACACATGATGGACAGCTCACACATGATGGACAGCTCATAATATGATGGGACAGCTCATACATGATTGGCAGCTCACACATGATGGACAGCTCATACATGATGGACAGCTCATACATGATGGACAGCTCATCCACGATGGGACAGCTCATCCATGATGGACAGCTCACACATGATGGACAGCTCATACATGATGGACAGCTCACAAAGGCTTGTAGCATCACTTCTGGACTCCACAGGCACCTGTTCTTTTTTTTAAATTTTTTTTATTTATTTATGTGTATGAATGTATTGTCTGCATGTAGGTTTGTGCACCGTGTCCTGCAATGCTGCGGAGGTCAGAAGAGGGCGTAAGATTCCCCTGGATCTGGAGTTCTCTTGGAATTGGGGTTACAGACGGTTCTCAGCCACGTGTGGGTGCTGGGGATCGAACCCTGCAAGAGCAGTCGGTGCTCTTAACCACTAGGCCATCTCTCCAGCCCTCCACAAGCACCTGTTCTTACACATACCTACAAACACACATATACTAGCTCCAAAGTGCTGGGACTAAAGCCGTGCACCACCACACCTGGCTACATATATGTCTTTTAATGTCACTCCAGATAGGTATGATGGTTCATACCTGTGATCCCAGCACTTGAGGGTAGAGACAGAGGATTAGGAGTTCAAGGCCAGTCTTGGCTACATAGTGAGTTGGAGACCAGCCTGGGCTAATTGAGACCTTATCTCAAAAACAAAAACAGGGGCTGGAGAGATGGCTCAGTGATTAAGAGCACTGGTTGCTCTTTCAGAGGACCCAGGTTTGATTTGCAGCACCCACAAGGCAGCTAACAACCATCTGTAACTCCAGTTCTAGGGTAATTCAACGTCCTCTTCTGACCTCCTCATTCGGTGCTCAATATAGGTGCACTTACACACATGCCTGGTGTGGTGGTGCACCCCTTTAATCTTAGCAGAGGCAGCTGGATCTCTGTGAATTCAAGGCCAACCTGGTCTACTAGCAAGTTCCAGGCCAGCTGGGGCTATAGGAAGACCCTGTCTCAAAAAGAGCAATAATAATAATAATAATAATAATAATAATACAAAACAATTTTTTTGTCTTTTTGAGACAGGGTCTCCCTTTAGTCCCAGCTGGTCTGGAACTCATTATGTAGACCAGGCTGGCCTTGAACTTACAGAGATCTGCCTGCCTCTGCCTCCCAAGTGCTGGGATTAAAGGCGTGCACCACTAAACCTGGGCAAAAAATATTTTTTTTAAGTCAAACTGAGAAGGGTGTGATGGTAGACACCTTTAATCCCAGCATGCAGGAGGCAGAAGCAGGCAGATCTCTGTAAGATCAGGTTCAAGGCCATCTGGGGAAATACAGAGAAGCACTGTGTATTAGTCAGGGTTCTCTAAAGAAACAGAAGCAACAGGATGAATATATATAACTATATACAATTTATTGATTTGCTCACGTGACGGAGCTCAACAGTAGCGTCGAACTGGAGAGGCCGGGAATCCAGGGAACTGCTCAGTCCGCAAGGCTGGATGTCTCAGGAGTCCCAGTCTAGTTCTGAAGGCCCGAATGGATTCCAGGAGATCTGCCAGTCTCAGTACACGCTGGGATCCGAAAGGTTGATCACAGCAGCAAGGCAAACTCACCAGATGAGAGAGAGGCAAGCCGCAGGAAGAAGGAAAAGGGACCAGCTCCCGCTGCCGTGGCCTTAAATACTGCCTGCCGGCAGAAGGTAACACCCACATTTGGGGTGGGCCATCCGGGTTGAGGTGGTCCAATCAGAAGACCCTTTTCTCTTATTTGTTCCTTAGTCCAGTCAAGTTGACACCCAGGATTAACCATGACAAGTCCACCCCTTGTCAACTTGACACCCAATAAATAGCCTCTGCTTAAATGTCAATTGCAAACGATGGCAGGGTCATAATTCCACCTAACATGTTATAAGTATCTCATGTGCAATAGCAAAGCATTATATCTTAGAGTAGGTGGTAATGTCCTTGAGAAGAACTTAGTCCTTCAGTATCTAATAACCTAAATATGACAACACTTAACACATATCTCAGTTGCACATTCAAAGGGGAACACAAGTATCCACTTAATATACATACATATATACATATATATATATACATATATAAACAAGCACATTCTTAACCAAATAGGACGAAGGTTAATATCTATTATAATCCACGTTTCTGCAACTGGTCCCGTGGCTTCAGCTGATATTTATGACTACCTTCTTCTACTACCCATTCTGTATTTCCTCCGCCATCAGCAAGCACCTCTGCAGGTCTTGGCTCTTTCCCTGGAGGAGTGACCCATACCTTCATCCCTGAAGGGTCTGGGCCATTTATTGTCCTGTCTGGTTTGGGTTGTTGGAGTTTCCCATTGACCTTAATCATAGGACATGGTAGCACCAGAAGGCGCCCTACAGCATCTCCTGCCTTCCAGACATAATCTTCCTTGCCCCCATTGTGGAGAAAAAGTCCAATTTCCCCATGGTAGTCTGGATCAATCACTCCTCCTACTACTGTTATTCCTTCCTTAGCCTGTTGGCTTAAAGGCAGTAGAAGCCCGAAGTGGCCAGGGGGAAGTCTTAGCTTCCAGTTCAATAGAACGTTTGCTGTATCTCCTGGCAAAAGCACTCCCCCCATTGGAGCCAAAACGTCTAGACCAGCAGAACGCAAGGTCGTGGGTACAGGAAGCAAAAATTTTCCTACTGGGTCACTAGGGGTGATAGTGAGTGGAATCATTCACACTTCCACCCCTTGGTCCTGGACCCATGAATTCTGGCTATCAGTAGAAACAGTACCATATCAGTGAGTCTGATTCAAAGCATATATGCTTCTGGCAGAACCTTGCCCCAGCCTCCAGGGTTATTGCTACCTAATTGGCGCTGTAACTGGTCTTCAAGATGCCCATTCTCATCATTCTATCAGCCAGCTGCTTCTGGGTGGTGGGGGAACATGGTAAGACCAGCATGGATACCAGACCTTTTGTTCATGGGCGCCATTGAACGAACAAAGGGATAGCTGGAGAAAAGAGGCTGACTATCCACAGAACGAGTCATCCAATCTACTTGATTGATTAAACTCATCCTCTGCTTACGATCACCTTTTGATGAGCATTTACATGAGAACAAGTACTTCACACCTTTGACCATCAGAGAGCTCTATCCACATACTTCTTCCCCAAATGTCTTTCCACCAATTTTCCAGCCATGCTCCTTCCAAGTCCCTGACCATCCAGCCAAACCATTGCGTACAGTCATGAATCAGTATATAATCGAGCCTCTGGCCATTTCTCCTTCAGCAAAATGCACAACCATATGCACTTGCCTGAAGTTCTGCCCACTTGTGAAGACTTTCCGTCACAGTGTCCTTTAGGGTTCTTTCAGAAACTAGGCTGTAATGCTGCACTGTCCACCTCTGGGTGGGCTGCATAGCGTGCAGAACCATCAGTAAACCAGGCCCTAGTCTTCTCTTCCTCAGTCAACTGATCATAGGGCAAACCCCATGAAGCCATAGGTGCATCTTTTAAGCCACAGGAGACATGTGACAGGAGATGGGAACCATAGGCATTTGGGCACATTCTTCATGTAATTGCTTGTGCCCTCAGGGCCTGCCCGGGGCCCTTTCCCCCGTATGGTACCACTTTCCAATTTGACAAATGGACTGGTTGCTGTGCACTCCTACTTATGGTCTGGTGGGTCAGATAACACCCAGGTCATGATGGGCAGCTCAGGTCGCATGGTGACTTGGTGGCCATTGTCAAACGTTCAGTTTCCACTTAAGGCCCAATAGCAGGCTAAGAGCTGTCTCTCAAAAGGAGAATAGTTGTTTGCAGATAAAGATTAGAGCCTTGCTCCAAAATCCCAAGGGCCTCCGCTGTGATTCCCCTATGGGAGCCTGCCACAGACTCCGACGCATCTCTATCTGCCTGATACCTCAAGTACCATTTGGGTCTTGCTGGATCATATGGCCCTAGGGCAGAGCAGCCTGACTGCAGCCGAGACCTTTGAAGAGACCTTTTCCTGTTCCAAGCCCCACGCAAAGTTTCTGCCTTACGAGTCACCTTGATCTATGTGTCTTAGTAACACCCAGATGGAGGAATTGCTGCCTCCAGAATCCAAAAGCCCACTACAAATTTGTGTCTTCTTTCCTTGGTGGAGGAAGGGCCCAGGTGCAACAACTTATTCTTACCTTAGAAGGAATGTCTCTGCATGCTTCCACACCACTGAACTCCTAAACTTCACCGAGGTAGATGGCCCTGAATTTTAGTTGGATTTTATTCCCATCCTCCTCATGTGCATTATGCTTTACCAACAAGTCTAGACTGCGCTACCTCCTGTTCACTGGGTCCAATCAGACATAACCATCATCAATATAGTGACCAGGGTGATATTTTGTGGAAGAGTCAGGCGATCTAAGATCCCCTTCTAACTAAGTATCGCACAACGCTGGAGAGTTAACAACCCCTGAGGGTAAGACAGTAAAGGTATACTGTTTGGCCTTGCCACAGCTGAAAGCAAATTGCTTCTGGTGTTCCTTATGAAGCCGTATTGAGAAAGAAAGCATTGGCCAGATCAATAGCTGCATACCAGGTACCAGAGACATATTAATCTGCAAGTAAGGACACCACATCTGGAAAGTGGCTGCAATTGTGTCACTATTGGTTGATTTTTCGATAGTTCAACTGTCCTTCTCCCATGATCCATCTGTCTTTTCACAGGGCCAAACTGGAGAGTTAAATGAGATGTGGTAGGAATCACCCACCCCTGCATCTTTCAAATCCTTGATAGGGGCATTAATCTTCTGCATCCCTCCAGGGATATGATACTGTTTTTTGGTTCACTATTTTCCCTGGTAGAGGCAAGACCAAATGGTTTCCATTTGGCTTTTCCGACCAAAATAGCCCTCACTCCACAGGTCAGGGAACCAATGTGGGGATTCTGCCAATTTCGAATTATATCTATGCCTTCAATTTACATTCTGGGACTGGGGAATAATACGGGATGCGTCTCTGGGACCACTGGGCCCACCGTGAGTTGGACTTCAGCCAAACTCCATCTTTATCACCTGACCACCCATAGGGCCCCTTTTGATTTAAATTTTTTTTATTAATTTTTTTTATTTTTTCTATGTGTATGCATGTACTGTCTGATGCAGTCTGTGCACCCGTGTCGTGCAAGCCGCGGAGGTCAAAAGAGGTCTCGGATTCCCCTGGAACTGGAGTCTCCTGGAATGGAGTTCAGACGGTTCTCAGCCGCCATGTGGGTGCTGGGGACGAACCGGGTCCTCTGCAAGACGTTTGGTTTTGTCTTGCGCGCTAACCGCTAGCCATCTCTACAGCCCCAGGCCCCTACTTAACCGGAGGGCCACAATGCTTTTAGGGTCTCCTAGGATCAGTGTCAACTCAGAACCAGTATCCAATAAGGCCTCGAAAAGTCTGATTATTTCCTTTCCCCAGTGTACAATTACCATAGTAAAAGGCCTCAGGTCTCTCTGGGGAAGGACAGGAGGGACCTGAGCAAAACAGCATAACTCTTTGGTATTGTGACAATGTCCTTCCTCACTGGAACCCAGCCACCCCTACATTCAAGGGTTCTGTGTCTGTGAACTGTCTCATGTCTGGAAACTTGTTAACTGGCGGGATTCGCTACTCCTAAAACCAAATGTTGCGTTCTGTCATTTGTTCTAGAGCGTTTCTGCTTANTTCCCACACTATATTCTTAGGCTTCTGCCAGAATGAATCAGCAACTCATTAATTTTTTAGTGGTTAGCGCACCTCCTCATGGACCACACTTTCTAATCTCCCTTGAGGGGCTTGCTTAGTTCATCTGGCTTATGGTCTAGAGGCAACAATTGTTGGGCCCTGAGGAATCAGTACTCCCACTGGGAGTGGGGGGGGATTAATTTCCTAGGCAAGGGTGGGGAGGAGGGGATCTGCAGGGTATGGATCTCTCGTCTGAGGGTGGGGGGATTAATTCTCAGATAAAGAAATCCTCAGAAATCCGAGGTTCAAAATCCTGCATCGCTGGTTCTCCCACACACCTCCATCCCAAGTTTCAGGGTTCACCTTTCCCCACCAGTGCTCTCAACTTTAACTGCTGACACTTTTCGTGCTGGGAATTAAAAATTTGCGTTGTAAATAGCCAACTGTATAATAAAGGCTCCATCTTGAATTTTCTGCTGCTTAGCTCTTTGGGCTGCTGGAGGAGAATTCTCCTTCCCCCAGACAACTTGGAAACTCTTTAAACTGTTGTTAATCTGGGCTGGTCATTTTTATCACCGGCTCCATATTTTCTTCTATCAGTTTATCCAGGCATGCTAGGAGCAAAAGGCAACAATCATTATTTTCCTTATTTTTTTTCTGCAATTTCTCGAACTGTTTATATATAGAGTCGCTAAATCTCTGCTTTCTCACAAGAGGGAGTTAGGTGAGTCAAATGGATCTTTTCATAATTAGATCAAATAGTTTACACCAAGGTTTATCATTCCTCATCACTCATGCCACCAGGAGAGATTTCAGTAACTCCTAGGCTTCATTGGTTGGAGAGCTGGTGCCAGAGGCCTACCAAGGCCCACTAAAAGAAATTCATCTCTTTCATTGTTTCTCTAGAATCACTTCCTGGTACCAAAATCTGTATTAGTCAGGGTTCTCTAAAGAAACAGAAGCAACAGATGAAATATATATACTATTACAATTTATTGATTTGCTCACGTGACGGAGCTCAACAGTAGCGCGAACTGGAGAGGCCGGGAATCCAGGAACTGCTCAGTCGCGCAAGGCTGGATGTCTCAGGGTCCCAGTTCTAGTTCTAAGGCCCGAATGGATTCCAGGAGATCTGCCAGTCTCAGTACACCTGGGATCCGAAAGGGTTGATCACCGCAGCAAGACAAACTCACCAGATGAGAGAAGCAAGCCGCAGGAGAAAAAAGGACCAGCTCCGCTGCCATGGCCTTAAATACTGCCTGCCGGCAGAAGGTAACACCCACATTTGGGGTGGGCCATCCGGTTGAGGTGTCCAATCAGAAGACCCTTTCTCTTATTGTTCCTTAGTCCAGTCAGTTGACACCCAGGATTAACCATCACACACTGTCTCACAATATAAAACAACAACAACAACAAAAACCACACACACACACACCACACACACACACACACACACGTTCCAAACGTGCAGGGCATAGTGATGTATGCCTTTGGAATCAGCACTTGTGAGGCAAAGGCAGATGGATCTCTGTGACTTTGAGGCCAGCCTGGTCTACATAATGAATCTGGGCCAGCCATGGCTACATAGTGAGACCCAACTTGCAAAAGTCAATAATAAAATTATTTAAAAAGTCAAGCATAAACTGGCCATGGTGGCGCACGCCTTTGATACTAGCACTTGGGAGGCAGAGGCAGGCTGATCTTTGTGAGTTCAAGGCCAGCCTGGTCTACAGAGTGAGTTCCAGGACAACTGGGCTACAGGGAGACCCTGTCTCAAAAAGACTAAAAAAAAAAAAAAAAGAAAAAAAAAAGTCAAGCATAAATTGGGCATGGTAGTGCACGCCTTTAATCCCAGCACTTGGAAGACAGAGGCCAGCAGATCTCTGTGAGTTCAAGGCCGGCCTGGTCTACACAGAGAGTTCCAGGACAGCTGGGGATACAGGAAGACTCTGTCTCAAAAAAAAAAAAGCCAAGCGTAGTAGCATACATCTTTTTTTTTTTGGTCTTTTTCAAGACACGTTCTCCCCTATAGCCCCCATCTGTCCTGGAACTCACTCTGTAGACCAGGCTGGCCTTGACTCACAAAGATACCACTGCCTCGCCTCCCAAGTGCTAGGAATTAAAGGCATGTGCCCACCCCACAACTGGACTCTTAATTAAATTTTTTTTTATTAATTTTTTTTATTTATTTCTATATGTGTGAATGTACTGTCTGCATGCAGTCTGTGCACCCGTGTCGTGCAACGCCGCGGAGGTCAGAAGAGGGTCTCGGATTCCCCTGGAACTGGATCTCCTGGAGATGGGAGTTCAGACGGTAGGGGGTTCTCAGCCGCCATGTGGGTGCTGGGGATTGAACCCGGGTCCTCTGTAAGAGCGGTTGGCGCTCTTAACCGCTAGGCCATCTCTCCAGCCCGGTAGCATACACTTTAATCCCAAAACCCAGGAGGCTGAGGAAGCAGGGGAGAGAGTTCTGGCCCAGCCTGGGCTACACAGTGAGACTCTGTCTCAGTAAGCAAAGTCAGCATTGTAGCTTCTTCAGACCTCTCCTCTGTCTTTCTCTTCCACCCTCCCTTTCTCCCTCCTTCCTACTTATGCTTACTCTCCCTCTTTCTTCTCTCTCTCCCCGACCTCTACTTCCACTGTCACTTCTCCTTTTCCCCCTCTCTCCTTCAAGCACTTTGATTGCTTTGGGCTCAAGTGACTAATCCAGAATAATCACCCATTGGAAATCCTTAACGTAAAAAAAATTATTTTTAACTGATAGATGAAATCATAAATCTTATACATGTTAATGGGGGTAATGTGATATTTTAATACAATTTTACATTGAATAATGTTTAAATCAGTTCAAACAGGGTAGGCAGGCCTGGTGGCTTTCACTTGTTGTTTTTTTTTTTCTTTTTATTTATTTTTTATTTTTTTATGTGTATGAATGTACTGTGTGCATGTAGGTTGGTGCACCTGTGTCGTGCAATGCCGCGGAGGTCAGAAGAGGGCATCAGATTCCCCTGGAACTGGAGTTAAAGACGGTTCTTAGCCGCCATGCGGGTGCTGGGGATGGCTAACAACCATCTGTAACTTTAGTTCCAGGGGATCCTACACCCTCTTCTGGTATCTGCAGGCATTGCATGTGTGTGGTCCATTTACATACGTGCAAGCAAATCATTCATATACATAAAATAAATTTAAAAATTTTATTAAAAACATAATAATAAATCAAGGGATTGGAGAGATAGCTCAGTAGTTAAGAGCACCATTTGCTCTAGCAGAGGACCTGGGTTTGACTCCCAGCACCCACAAGGAGGCTTACAACCATCCATAACTCCAATTCTAGTGGATCTGATGCCCTCTTCTGACCTTGGTGTGCATTGTACAACATGAGTACACTTAGATACATGCAAGCAATACACTCATACATGTAATATAAAAGTAATAAATAGCTGGGTGTGGTTGCACACGACTTTAATCCCAGTACTTGGGAGGCAGAGGCAGGTGGATCTCTGTGAGTTCAAGGCCAGCCTGGTCTACAGAGCGAGTTCTAGCTCAGCTGGGGCTACAGGGAGACCCTGTCTCAAAAAAAAAAGTAATAAATAGAATATTTTAAAATAATAAAAATTTTAAAACTTTCACTTTTGCAGCTTTTTTAAAATATATATTTTTAATTTTTTTATTTATTTCTGCTTGTGTATGAATGTACTGTCTGCAGTACATTCCCCTGGAACTGGAGTTCTCCTGGAATTGGAGTTTCAGACAGTTCTCGGCTGCCATGTGGGTGCTGGGGATCGAACCCGGGTCCTCTGTAAGAGCGGTCGGCACTCTTAACTGCTAGGCCATCTCTCCAGCCCACTTTTGCAGCTTTTTAAAACAGACAATTCATTACTGTTCTCTGGTCACCCTGATGTGCAGTCCCATAGGTGGCCTCTCGTTCCTCTCCAGATACAGCTCAGCACTCAGAACCAACCTTCCCCCAGCTTCCTTTTTTCCTCTCCCCAGGCTGGTAACCACCTATTGTCCCTGACTTTATCATTTGCAAAGGTTCTTTTGCCAAGTTGTGTGAATCCATGGGTTACAGGGATAAGGATGCCAACAGTAAAGGGGAACAGGGAAAGGAAGGGCGTTCAAATGGATCTTACTTCTTTTGTCACTGGGATATTGCTGGGACTCCTCCATCCCCTTTACCTCTTCATGAGTCTTTCAACAGGCCCAGCAATGCCTCTGAAATGGGACCCATCCGCTGTGACCTCCCCTCATCTTAGATCACCCCTCAGGAGACAAGTCTGTGCTTATGACTATGATGCTCTGACAAATGTGACCCTTGCCATTCAGTCTCCCAACATCAACATCAGCCAGTACAAGTTCTATGTACTCAGAGCTGATTGGAACACAGGTCCTCACCCCCATCTCTCCTTTGCTTTTAGACTAAAACAAATCTTTCTGACAGAAAAGTCAAGCAATTCTCTTCTGTTAGCATGTTATAGCTTCTGTACCAATTTCTGTGAATTTAAAAGGCTGAGCATGATGGTGCACATCTTTAATCCCAGCCCTGGGAATGCAGAAGCAAGCAGATCTCTGTGAATTCGAGGCCAGCCTGGTCTACATAGTGAGTTCCAGCCCAGTCGAGGCTACATAATAGTTAGATCATGTCTTAACAACAACAACAATTTAAAAAAATCTTAAATGCCAGGCATGGTGGTGCATGCCTTTAATCCCAGTGCTTGGGAGGCAGAGGCAGGCAGATCTCTGTAAGTTCAAAGCCAGCTAGGACTAAAGGGAGACCCTGTCTCAAAAAAAAAAAACTTTTACAAAATTATTTATTATTATTATGTCTTTTTGAGACGGGGTCTCCCTGTAGCCCCAGCTGGCCTGGAACTCACTACATAGACCAGGCTGGCCTTGAACTCACAGAGATCTGCTTGCCCTGCCTCCCGAGTGCTGGGATCAAGGGCATGCACCACCACCCCCAGCCCTTTATTTATTATTTTTATTTAATGTGTATGAGTGTACTGTTTACATATGGGTGGATGCATCTGTGTTGTGCAATGCCCCAGGAGATCAGAAGAGGGTGTTGGATCCTCTGAAACTGGATTTAGGAATGGTCGTTAATAACCATGTGGATGCTGTGAACTGAACACCCAGTCCTCTGCAAGAGCAGCTAGTGCTCTTTCTTTACCACCGAGCCATCTCGAGACTCAACACCATTCCCAGGAAAACGAGAGAGCAGCTGATCATCATCATATTGCCTCCTGCTGGCCATTAAGCTGCCCAGCTTGCAGCAAGTAGCCTCAGGCTGACTGACGGGTGGTCATTGTTATAGACTGAAGGTTTGTGAACCCCCAAAGTTCAGATATTGAAACCCCCACCCCCAGGAGGAGGAGAGGCTTTGGGGAGTAATTGAGCTAGATGAGGGTAGAGCCCCAACAATGAGGCTTCTCAAAGAAAAGGAAAAGACACCAAAGGTTCCTCTTTGGCTTGTGGGGACACAGTAAGAGCATAGCTGTCTGCCTGGAGAAAAGGACCCCCTCACCAAACCCCAACTATTCTGGCTCCTTGATCTGAGACTTGCAGCTTCAAAAACTGTGTAAGATACAGTACACTTGCTTAAGCCAGCTGGTCTGCGGTACTTTGCAGCAGGAGATAAAGAATCCTGGGGAGGGAGGGACTGGGGAGAGAGCTCAATCAGCAAAATGTTTGCCTTGCAAGCGTGAGGAGCTTAGTTGGGTCTCCAGAACACACATTAAAAAGCCAGGCATGAGCCGGGCGTGGTGGCGCACGCCTTTAATCCTAGCACTCGGGAGGCAGAGGCAGGCGGATCTTTGTGAGTTCAAGGCCAGCCTGGTCTACAGAGTGAGTTCCAGGAGAGCTGGGGCTTCAGGGAAACCTTATCTCAAAAAAGATAAATAAATATTTAAAAAAAAAGAGTCATGCTGAGCCTGGTTAGGATGGATGTCATCACTCTGTAGCTGACAAGCAGGTCACGCCATGACCTAGTTTGTTTTTCCTTAAGAAAATCCCATCCTTTTTCCCAGAAGCAGCCAATTTGCAAATCACTTTTTTTATCCTCCCCCACACCTCCTCCCTCCTTCCCTCTCTCTTCCTCTCTCTCTCTCTCTCTCTCTCTCTCTCTCTCTCTCTCTCTCTGTATTGCAGGCACATGACACAGCATGCATATGGAGGTCAGAGGACAACTTGCTGGAGTCGATCTCTCCTTCTACCATGTGGGTCCTGGGAATCTAACTCAGGTCATCGGTCTTGGCAGAAAATGCCTTTACCTGCTAAACCATCTCCCTAGGCCTCAAACCACTTTATGATGGCTGTGCTATGAACTTCCTGGGGCTCCACCCCCTCACACGGCAGCATTACAAGCTTCTCCTTGGGAAGGGAAGTGGCTGAACAGCTTGTATCTCAATGTGCAGATGGAGCTTCAGACCTCATGAGCATCTGCTTAGTTCACCCGTGGAAGAATTTAGAAGCAGCCAGAATACCCAAGGATAACAGGATAGATAAATAAATTATGACTTGGCAGCCTTCAATGTTTCCTTTTTAAAGGACCATGGAAAACTTGAAGACATGCCTGTAATATAATGCCGCATTAACAAAGGGCAAAATAACCTTATTTAGAAATAAGCCAAGTCTTATTTTCCTGCACATCATCTTGAGAAAAAAGAGGGCACACAGGGATATGTCCTGGGGACCCGAGACTCCTTTAGGAGGCTTTGTTATTGAACCAAAGCCTAATTTTCTCAAAAGCAAAGAGCTGGAGCATCCCTCAGTACCTGGGCCTGGAGAAGAGGGCATCTCCATAGTTTGTGGGCATGGTGCGACTGGCAGACAGGTCAGAAAGATGGAAGGCCAGAGACTACTCCTGACACTTAGGAATGGGGGAAACTTTGAGAGTCTTTTTATAAAAAATGTTTTTAAGGCGCTGGGTGTGGTGGTGCATGCCTTTAATCCCAGCTCTAGGGAGGCAGAGGCACATGGATCTCTGTAAGTTCAAGACCAGCCTGTTCTACATAGTGAGTTCTAGGCCAGCTGGGGCAATTTATTTATTTATTTATTTATTTATTTATTTATTTTCTTTTTGAGATGGTCTCCCTGTAGTCCTATCTGGCCTGGAACTTACTAGGTAGACCAGGCTGGCCTTGAAGTAACAGAGATCTGCCTGCCTTTGCCTCTTGGATGCTGGGATCAAAGGTGTGGGCCACAACACCTAGCCTTTAAATTTATTCATTTATTTCTTTCTTAAATTTTATTTATTTTGTATGTGTATGAATGTACTGTCTGCATGTAGGTTTCTGCATCCATGTCGTGCAATGCCACAGAGGTCAGAAGAGGGTGTCCAGATTCCCCTGGAACTGGCGTTAAAGATGGTTCTCAGCCACCATGTGGGTGCTGGGGATGGAACCCAGGTCCTCTGCAAGAGTAGTCGGTGCTCTTAACCATTAGGCCATCTCTCCAAGCTCCCTAAATTTATTTTTTAATTTTATGTTTGTGTGCTTTTTTTGTCTGAAAGTATGTGTCTTCACCTTGTGAGTGAAATGCCCATAGAAGCCAGAAGAGAGAGTGGATCTCCTGAAACTGAAGTTCAGATAATTGTGAGCTGCCATATGCATGCTGGGAACTGAACCCTAGTCCTCTGCAAGAGCAGCCAGTGCTCTTAACCTCTGAGCCATCTTTCCAGCCTGGCATGTGGGGACTGGGATTTAACTTTGTCATATAAAATGTATATGGGAGGTCATTGTCTGGACTGAGCTGCTCTATTAGATCCCGCAGACTAAAGAAAAAAAAAAATGCTAGGACCTTGTTAGGAAACTGAACTTTGGGGCTGGAGAGATGGCTCGGCAGTTGGGAGCACTGTCTGCTCTTGCAGAGGACCTGGGTTCGAATCCCAGCACCAGATGGCAGCTTGCAACTGTCTTTAACTCCAATTCCAGGGGATCTCTTAGCTCTGTGGGCATCATACAACATGAGCGCACTTACATACATACAGGTATAACACTCATACATATCAAATTAATAAAAAATGTTTTTAAAAAAAGTGCTGGATTCAATGCAATCCCAAATAAAATCTCCATGGGCTTCTTCACAGACTTAGAAAAAAACATCCTTAAATTCATATAGAAAAACAGAGACCCCAAATAGCCAAAGCTACCCTCAGCAAAAAGAACAATACAGGGGAGATCACAATTGGAGACTTCAAACAATATTACAGTCATAAAAAAAAGAAACTGAACTTTAAAATAGCCCCCTTTCTTGTTTTCTAAATAATAGTACAATGAACAGGAAGACCAATTCAACCTCCTGCTTTTATTTTTATTTATTTATTTATTTTTTTTGTTTTGGTCTTTTCGAGACAGGGTCTCCCTGTAGTCCCAGCTGTCCTGGAACTCACTCTGTAGACCAGGCTGGCTTTGAACTCACAAAGATCCGCCTGCCTCTGCCTCCCAAGTGCTAGGATTAAAGGCGTGTGCCACCACGCCCGGCCAACCTCCTGCTTTTAAACCTATGAAGAAAATGGCTTTGAAATTACTAGTCCAGAGCCTGGATAAATGGCGCAGTAATTAAGAACAGTGCCCATGCTTCTTTGCAGAGGTCCTGGGTTTGATTCCCAGCTTCCATATGGCAGCTAACAACTGTCTGTAACTCCACTTCCAAGGGATCTTATGCCCTTTTCTGACCTCTGAGAACATTGCATGGCATGGGCGCACTTATATACATGCAGGCAATACATGCATGCACATAAAATAAAATAAAATAAAAATAAAATAGTTTGAAGGCAGGCGTGGTGGCACATGCTCTTAATTCCCACAGAATTGAAAGGCAGAGGCAGGTAGATCTCTGAATTTGAGGCCAGCTTGGTCTACACAGTATGTTCCAGGCCAGCCAGGGTTACATAGTGAGACTGTCTCAAAATAAAAAGGAAAGAAAAGAAATAACTCGTCTGCCTTTTGTTGTGCATTTCTACTTTCTTTTCTGTCGGTAAAGTCCAACTCCTTGGTTCAGTGGAGTGCCTGCTCTGGTTATCTGTGTGTCTGCCTATCATCTATCTATCTATCTATCTATCTATCTATCTATCTATCTATCTATCATCTATCTATCCATCCACTATCTATCTATCCATCCACTATCTGTCCATCCATCTATCACTATCCAAAGGGAGTGTCTGTTTTTGTTATATATCTACCTGTCCATTCATCCATGGACAGCTCAGTCTTCCTGTTTTTGTTTGTTTTTGTTGTTTGCTTATTTGCTTTTATTGGTTTTGGGGGGGTTGTTTCTTTTTTGTTTGTTTGCTTGTTTGTTTGGTCTTAAGTGGCTTTAGAAGGCTGTTCGATTAAAAACTCTTTTTATGGTGGGGGAGGTCTTTTCAAGATAGAGTCCCCCTGTAGCCCCAGCTGTCCTGGAACTGGTTATGTCTCTATGTAGACCAGGCTGCCCTTGAACTCACAGAGATCTGCCTGCCTGCCTCTGCCTCCTGAGTTCTGGGATTAAAGGCATGCACCACCATTCCCAGCTTGCTTTTGTTTTTATGAGACAAGATCTTTTTTTGTAGCCCAGGCTGGCTTTGAACTCAGCTTAATCTCTCCTCGGCCTCCAGAGAGTTGGGATTGCAAGTGTGAGATGCCACCCTTGGTTCTTTTTCTCTGCGGTTTAAGCTGGCCTGGAATTTGCTGAGTAGCCTAAACTAGCCTCAAATCTCAAATCCTCTAGTCTATGCCTCCTGAGTGTTGGGATTAAAAGTGTGTGCCACCACACCCAGTCTACCGCTTTTCTATTTTATAGATGGGATGCCCTCAAATCAAGAATTACTATTTATAGCTGATTAGATCTCAAACAAAACTTACAGAAATGTTATTCTTTGAAAATATAATTTAGATAAATAGGGCAGTGAATCATGTTGTAGAATGAAGTATCCTGAAGGGAAAATCATATTTGTTAAAAAAGATTTATTTAAAAAAAAAAAAAGCCGGGTGTGGTGGCACAAGCCTTTAATCCTAGCACTTGGGAGGCAGAGGCAGGCAGATCTTTGTGAGTTCAAGGCCAGCCTGGTCTACAGAGTGAGTTCCAGGACAGCTGGGGCTACAGGGAGACCCTGTCTTGAAAAGACTTAAAAAAAAATTATTTATTTATTTTCTGTCTTTTTGAGGCAGGTTCTCCTTATAGCCCCAGCTGTCCTTGAACTCACTCTGTAGATCAGGATGGCCTTGAACTCACAGAGATCTGCCTGCCTCTGCCTCCCAAGTGCCACCAAGCCCAGCAAGGTTTCTTTTCTTTTCTTTTTTTTTTTTTAAAGAAAGTCTGGGGGCTGGAGAGATGGCCTAGCGGTTAAGAGCGCCGACTGCCCTTACAGAGGACCCAGGTTCGATCCCCTGCACCCACATGGCGGCTGAGAACCGTCTGTAACTCCAATTCCAGGAGAACTCCAGTTCCAAGGGAATCTGAGACCCTCTTCTGACCTCCGTGGCATTGCATGACACGGGTGCACAGACTTGCATGCAGACAGTACATTCATACACATAAATAAATAAATAAAATATAAAAAAATTAAAAGAAAGTCTGTGCCTTTTTAAAATTTTATTTATTTTTTATGTGTATGAATGTACTGTCTGCATGTAGGTCTGTGCACCCGTGTAGTGCAATGCTGCAGAGGTCAGAAGAGGGTGTTGGATTCCCCTGGAACTGGAGTTAAAGATGGTTCTTAGCTGCCATGTGGGTGCTGGGGACCGAATCCCGGTCCTCTGCAAGAGCAGACTGCGCTCTTAACTGATAGGCTATCTCTCCAGCCCAAGATTTATTTTCTTTGCAGTACATACGGCTGCTGGAACATGGGCCCTTGTACATATTACACAGGTGCTCTACTGCTGAGCTACACATCCTCAGCCACAAATCATTTCAAAACCCAGTAAACTGCACACACCAGCTTTCACTGCCCACTCCCAGCTGCCACCTCTCTGCTCCCCCTCCACTCCTAGTGATGTAAATAGATTTGTTTGGAACACAGCAACTGTTGATTCACACAGTACGTATGACTGGGTTTGGTTTATATCAGCTGAGTTGAGTAATTGCAACACAAGCTGTCTGGCCCACAAATCCTCAAATATTTACTATCTGATTATAGAAAAAAATTGTTGATCCCTGCTACAGACAGTGATCTCAGTAATGTGAAAATAAAGTCCAGGATAAGTAGATCTAGAGTCACTTGGGTGATAATGGGCTTTTGGGCATGCATGTGGGGGAACGGTCTTGATTATGTTAACTGATTTTTTTTAAATTTTTTAAATTTTATTTTCTTATGTGTATGAATGTACTGTCTGCATAGGTTTGTGCACCTGTGTCATGCAATGCCGCAGAGGTCAGAAGAAGGTGTCAGATACCCCTGGAACTGGAGTTAAAGATGGTTCTCAGCCGCCTTGTGGGTGCTGGGGATCAAACCCAGGTCCTCTGCAAGAGCAGTCGGCGCTCTTAACCACTAGGCCATCTCTCCAGCCCTCTAACTGATTTTGTAAGACTTGTTTAACAAAAATTTAGCTGCATGTGATGGTACCCACCTTTAGTGCCAGCACGTCTGAGGTAGCGAGCAGATTTCTGTGAGATCAAGGCCAGCCTGGTCTACATATCAACTTTCAAGCCAGCTGGGGCCACAGGGAGATGCTGTCTCAAAAAGTCAAAACAAAACAAAACAAAAAATCAGAGTTTGTGTGTGTGTGTGTGTGCGTGTGCGCGCATGTTTGTGTGTGTTTATATGTATGTACATGCATCCCGCAGCATAAGCATGGAGGTCAGAGGACGACTTGGAGTTGATTCTCTCCCTCCACTATGTAGCTCATGGCATCAAGCTTGTCAGCAAGCACCCTAACCCACTGAATCATCTTGTCAACCTAGTATATCCATTTTGTTTGGCTTTAAATTTTTCTTATGTATATGAGTGCCCAAGTAGGTAAACACACCACATGCATGTAGTACTTGCAGAAGCCAGGAGAGGGAGTTGGATCTCCTGGAACCAGAAGTACTGAGGGTTGTGAGATGCCATGTGGGTGCTGGGAACCCAACCTGGGTCCTCAGCAAGAGTTGCAAGTGTTTTTAGCCACAGTGCCATCTCTCCAGCCCCCAGACAACCCATCTTGATTGTGGGCAGGACCGTTCACTAGGCAGGGGACCCCAGACTGTATAACCAGAAAATGGGAACCGGGTGGTAGCACACCCCCACCCACTGCTCTCTGCTTCTTTGTTGGGACTGCAGTGTGACCAGCTGCACCACCGTCCTGCTCCTGTGACCACTGTGCACGATGAGCTGTAATCTTTTTTTTTTTTTTTTTAGTGTGTATGTGCCACAGGCTAACCCAGTGGGATTTCTTTTACTAACCCAGTCGGATTTCTTTCACCTGTGGGAAAATCAAAGTCTTATACAGGAGGGCACAGATTAGGCGAAATAATTGGAAGTGACACTAGAGAGAGTTTTTGAAATCAAGTTAAGTTTTTATACAGGCAGGCAAAACGGCAAGCAAAGTGGCTGGCGAAACAGGCAGGAGGGGAAAGGGTCGAGGTGACAGGCAGGGGATTTGCATATCCTAGGGAGCACAGGGCTTATTGCCTTAGCAGCTCGCACCTGGGCTGCAAGGCCAGCTTTTAGATAAATTCGTACATCAATGAAAGTTTTTACTGCTCACACTGTCTTGATAAGCAATAAAACAGCAGTCTTAGAATCACAAGCCATTAGCAGTCTTTGTCTCTTTTGAAGTTCCAATTAGTGTTTCTCATCCTTCCAGGGGCTAGAGCTTTCTCAAGGCTGTTTGTTATCTCTAGTTTGTGATTTAAGTTACAAGCCTGAGAAAGGGGGCCTTTCAGCTCTTCATAAATTACACAGTGTTTTTCTTTCTTTTTTTTTTTTAATTTTTATTTATTTCGGTATGTGTATGAATGTACTGTCTGCATGCAAATCTGTGCACCCGTGTCGTGCAATGCCGCGGAGGTCAGAAGAGGGTCTCGGATTCCCCTGGAACTGGAGTTCTCCTGGAATTGGAGTTTCAGACGGTTCTTGGCCGCCATGTGGGTGCTGGGGATCGAACCCGGGTCCTCTGTAAGAGCGGTCGGTGCTCTTAACCGCTAGGCCATCTCTCCAGCCCACACAGTGTTTTTCTTAAAGGAGAAATCCCCACCATGTGCCTCTAACTAAGTGTTACACTTTAATATGTATAACTATAACTAAACTTTATCTTACTAGCTTTATTAGATGTAGCTTTCTGCTTAAAGGACTGAGTCTTATTATTATTAAGTTTGGAAGGGCACTTTTATTGTTAGTAACTAACCTATGATCTCACTTAGTGTAATGTCTACAATATACTTGTGGGGACTTTTAGGACAAAGGAGCCTTTAAATGTTGTATCTCTGTATGATTTTACTTAGGTTCATGAGG
>VZQC01004015.1:1258936-1292665 GCA_009823505.1 Rhizomys pruinosus
AAAAGACCAAAAAAAAAAAAAAAAGAGGGTGTCGGATTCCCCTAGAACTGGAGTTAAAGACAGTTCCTAGCCACCATGTGGGTGCTGGGAATTGAACTTGGGTCCTCTGCAAGAGCACCATGTGGGTGCTGGGAATCGAACCCAGGTCCTCTGCAAGAGCAGTCTGCGCTCTTAACCACTGAGCCATCTCTCCAGCCCCCATGGGCTGTAATCTTGACCTGTGAGCTGAAATAAACCCTTTCTCCCTCAGAGTATTTTTTTCTTTTTTAGAGTGATAACAAGCCACATATTTTTTTAATGCATGAAAACAATGCCCAGCATTCAAGGGCAGTGAGAACACAATGTCTTAGAAAACAGAAAAAGCATCAAGGAATCACGGAACCAAGACCATGACCCACACTTGCCAAAAGTTGAACATTCAACAAGCAACTCCTTCCTGTGACTGCAGGGTCAGCTCAACCCTTCAGCTTGCTCTGTGCAGAAGGAGAAGGTATTTTGGCAAGAAAAGTGGTAACACGTTCTTGGCTTTTTTCATCAGGCTCTCACCGGACTAGGCAGCCGGAGGTTCCAGCTCAGCCACTGTGACCATTTTTCTCTAGGACAAGAACAAGTCTTTGTCCTTCCCAAGGCCTCTCTACCCATCTGCAGTGCAGAGGTAACTGCACATGCTCAGTTATGCTAGGTTCATCAGGAGAATGTGACAGCCAATGAGGAAGGCTCTGTGCTTCAGGTGGTCCGGCGAAATCCCATGATCTGAGTTCTGTGCACTCGAGTCCTCTCTCAGAGTATTTAATCACAGTTGTCCCCACTGTGGTATTAGAATTCATTTTTTTTTAGCTGGACCTGGTGGCACATGCCTTTAATCCTAGCACTTGGGAGGCAGAGGCAGGTGGATCTTTGTGAGTTCAAAGCCAGCCTGGCCTTCAGAGTGAGTTCCAGGACAGCTGGGGGGCTATAGGGAGATCCTGTCTCAAAAAAAGATAAAAAAAGAATTCATTTTTTTCCCAATTTCTGCTTTTATACTTTTTCTGGTTTCTGAATTACCTGTGTTACCTTTCATCTCCTCCTCTTTTTTCTTGTCATGAAGGGGATTGAACTCAGGGGCTTATCCATTCTAGACAAGAGCTCTACCACTGAGTCACATTACAGCCTTAATCCATTCTTCTTCTTAGTAAAAAAAAAAATTTTTTTTTTACATAGAGTCTCACTATGTAGCCCCAGCTGGCCTGGAACCTACAGAGATGCCCCTCTGCCTTCTGAGTGCAGTGTTGGGATTAAAGGCATGTGCCATCAGGCCTGGTCTTTTTTTTTTTTTTTTCTNCACTTAGATAACATGCAGGCAAGACATGCATGACATAAAAAGTAAATAAAATAAAAATAAAATAGTTTGAAGGCAGGCGTGGTGGCAATGCTTAATATTCCCACAGTAATTGAAAGGCAAGGCAGGTAATCGCTGAATTTTGAGCCAGCCTTGGTCCGACACATAGTTCCAGGCCAGCCAGGGTTACATAGTGAGAACTGTCCAAAATAAAAGGAAAGAAAAAAGAAAAATAACTCGTCTGCCTTTTGTTGTGCATTTCTACTTTCTTTTCTGTCGGTAAAGTCCAACTCCTTGGTTCAGTGGAGTGCCTGCTCTGGTTTCTGTGTGTGCGGCCTATCTATTATCATCTATCTACTATCTATCTACTGCTAACTATCAATCTATCTATCCATCACTATGACTATTATCCATCCATGTATCGGTCCATCCATCTATCAAATAGTCCAAGGGAGTGTCCCTGTTTTTGTTATATATCACCTGTCCATCAGCCATGGACACTCATCGTCCTGTTTTTTTGTTTGTTTTTTGTTGTTTAGCTTATTATGCTTTTATTGGTTTTGGGGGGGTTGTTTTTTTTCTTGTTTGTTTTTTGCTCTGTTTGTTTGTCTTAAGTTGCTTTAGAAGGCTGTTCCGATTAAAAACTCTTTTTATTGTGGGGAGGTCTTTTCAAGATAGGTCTCCTGTAGCCCCACTGTCCTGGAACTGGTATGTTCTTATGTTAAGACAGGCCTGCCCTTGAACTCACAAGATCTGCGCGTGCCTGCCTCTGTCCTCCTGAGTTATGGGATAAAGGCATGCACCACCATTCCAGCTGTGCTTTTGTTTTTTATAACAAGATCTTTTTTTGTAGCCCAGGCTGGCTTTGAACTCAGCTTAATCGTCTCCCGGCCTCCAGAAGGTTGGGATGCAAGTGTGAGATGCCACCCTTGGTTCTTTTTCTCTGCGGTTTAAGCTGGCCTGGAATTGTGCTGAGTAGCCTAAAACCCTGAGCACTCAAAATCTCAAATCCTCTATGCTATGCCTCCTAGTGTTGGGATTAAAAGTGTGTGCCACCACACCACCACACCGCGTTATTCTTATTTTATAGATGGGAATGCCCTCAAATCAAGAATTACTATTTATAGCTGATTAGATCTCAAACAAAACTTACAGAAATGTTATTCTTTGAAAATATAATTTGTAATAGGGCAGTGAATCATGTTGTAGAATGAAGTATCCTGAAGGGAAAATCATATTTTAAAAAAAGATTATTTTAAAAAAAAAAAGCAGGGTGTGGTGCACAGCCTTATCCTAGCACTGGGAGAGCAGAGGCACATTTTCTTTGTGAGTTCAAGGCACCTGGTCTACAGAGTGAGTTTCCAGGACAGCGGGCTACAGCAACCCCTGTCCTTGAAAGACTTAAAAAAAATTTATTAGTTTATTTTCTGTGTTTTGAGGCAGGTTCTACTTAGGTAGCCCAGCTGGTTCACCTTGAACTCACTCTGGATCAGGGATGGCCTTGAACTCACAGAGATCTGCCTGACCTCTGGCCTCCCAAGTGCCACGCAGATCCACAGCAAGGTTTTTTCTTTCTTCTTTTCTTTTTTTTTTTTTTAGAAAGAAAGTCTGGGGGGCTGGAGAGATTGGCCTAGCGATTAGGAGCGCCGACTGCCTTACAGAGGACCCAGGTTTCGATCCCCTGCACCCACATGTGCTGCGGATAACTCCTGAAATCAATGTCCAGGAGAACTCCATTCCAAGGGGAATCTGAGACCCACTCTTCTGACCTCCGTGGCATTGCTGACACGGTGCACAGACCTGCATGCAGACAGTACATGCATACACATAATAAATAAATAAAATATAAAAAATTAAAAGAAAAAATCTTTTTTAAAATTTTATTTATTGTTTTAATGTGAGAAAAGTGTACTGTGTCAATGTAGTCTGTGCACCCGTTATGCAATGCTGCAGAGAGTCGAAGAGGGTGTGGATTCCCCCCCCCCCCCGCCCCCCCCCCCCCCCCCCCCCCCTGGAACGGAGTTAAAGATGGTTTCTTAGCGTGCCATGTGTGGGTGCTGGGGACCGAATCCCGGTCCCTCTGCAAAGGAGCAGACTGCGCTCTTAACTGATAGCGATCTGCCAGCCCAAGATTTATTTTTCTTTGCAGTAACATACGGGGCTGCTGGAACATGGGCCCTTGTACATATACAAGGTGCGTCTACTGCGAGACTACACATCCTCAGCCACAAATCATTTCAAAACCCAGTAAACTGCACACACCAGCTTTCACTGCCCATCCCAGCTGGCCACCTCTCTGCTCCCCCTCCCCTCCTAGTGAGTGTAAATAGATTTGTTTGGAACACAGCAACTGTTGATTCACACAGTACGTATGACTGGGTTTGGTTTATATCAGCTGAGTTGAGTAATTGCAACACAAGCTGTCTGGCCCACAAATCCTCAAATATTTACTGATCTCGATATAGAAAAAATTGTTGCCCTGCTACAGACAGTGACTTCAGTAAATGTGAAATAAAAGTCCAGGATAAAGTAGATCTAGAGTCACTTGGGTGATAATGGGCTTTTGGGCATGCATGTGGGGAACTCTTGATAGTGTTAACTGAATTTTTTTAAATATTTTTAAATTTTATTTTCTTATGTGTATGAATTACTGTCTGCAGTAGGTTGTTAGTGCAACTGTGTCATGCAAGGCCGCAGAGGTCATAAGAAGGTGGCAGATACCACCGGGAATGGAGTTAAAGAGGGTCTCAGCCCGCCTGGTGGGTGCTGGGATCAACCCAGTCCTCTGCAAGAGCATCGCTGCGTAATTAACCACTAGGGCCATCTCTCCAGCCCTCTAACTGATTTGAGCTTGTACAAATGAGCTCATTGGCAGGCGGCTTTGTATTCAAGCCAGTTACAGAGTGTTTACAGTGGGCTCGGGGAACCTGTCAAAAAAACAAAAATGTTACGCTGTATTCCCACCTTTAGTGCCAGCAGTCTGAGGTACGAGCAGATTTGTGGAGTTCAGAGGCCAGCATGGTCTACATATCAACTTTCCAAGCCAGCTGGGGCCAGCTGGGTACAATGACCTGTCTCAAAAATCAAAACAAAACAAAACAAAAATCAAGATTTTGTGTGTGTGTGTGTGCGTGTGTGCGCGCATTTTTGTTGTTTATATGTATGTACATGCATCCCGCAGCATAAGCATGGAGGTCAGAGACGACTTGGAGGAGTTCTTCCCCTCCACTACTGTAGCGCATGGCATCAACTTGTCAGCAGCACCCTAACCACTGAACATCTTGTGTGTCCCCCCACCTAGAATAGATCCCATTTTGTTTGGCTTTAAATTTTTCTTAGGTATATGAAGTGCCCAAGTATGTAAACACACCACATGCATGGAGTACACTTTGCAAGAAGCCAGGAGAGGAGTGGATCGTCCTGAACCAGAAAGTAACTGAGGGTTGTGAGATGCCATGTGGGGTCGGGGAACTCCTAACCTGGGTCCTCAGCAGAAGTTGCAAGTGTTTTTTTTAGCCACAGTGCCATCACTCTCCAGCCCCCAGACAACCACATCTTGAATTGTGGGCAGACCTTCACTAGGAGGGTGACGCCCAACTGTATAACCAAAAATGGGACCGGTGGTAGCACACCCCCAGCCCACATGCTCTCTGCTTCTTTGTGTGGGACTGCAGTGTGACCAGCTGCACCACCGTCCTGCTCCTGTGACCACTTGCACGAAAAAAAAATAAAGAAAAAGCAAATAAAAAAAAGGGTAATGCTGTAATTTTTTTTTTTTTGGGTTTTGATGGATACTGTGGCCACGACTAACCCAGTTGGGATTTCTTTCCTAAACTAACCCGATTGGATTTCTTTCACCTGTGGAAAATCAAAGTCTTATACAGGAGGGCACAGATTAGGCGAAAAAATAATTGGAGCGTGACACAGAGATTTTTGGATCTAGTGCATCTTTATTGAGATCAAGTTGAGTTTTTTTATACAGGCAGGGAAATGGCAAGCAAAGCTGCTGGCGAAACAGGCAGGAGGGGAAAGGGTCAGGGACAGGCAGGGGATTTGCATTCCTCAGGGAGCACAAGGGCTTATTGCCTTAGCAGCTCGCACCTGGGCTGCAAGGCCAGCTTTTAGATAAATTCGTACATCAATGAAAGTTTTTAACTGTTCACACGTCTTGATAAGCAATAAAACAGCAGTCTTAGAATCATCAAGCCATTACAGCCTTTGTCTCTTTTGAAGTTTCAATTGTGTTTCTCATCCTTCCAGGGGCTAGAGCTTTGCTCAAGGCTGTTTTGTTATCTCTAGTTCTGTGATTTAAGTTTACAAGCCTGAGAAAGGGGGCCTTCAGCTCTTCATAAATACACCAGTGTTTTTCTTTCTTTTTTTTTTAATTTTTATTTATTTCGGTATGTGGTAGGAATGTACTGTCTGGCATGCAAATCGGTGCACCGTGTCCGTGCAAGCCCGCGGAGTCAGAAGGGTCTCGCCATTCCGCCTGAACTGGAGTCTCCTTGAAATTGGAGTTTCAGACGGTTCTTGGCCGCCATGTGGGTGGCTGGGATCGAACCGGGTCCTCTTGTAAGAGCGGTCCGTGCTCTTAACCGCTAGGAACCTCTCTCCAGCCCAGCACAGTGTTTTTTTTTTAAAGTAATTAATTATTCAGTCCACATTGCTCTAACTAAATGTACTCTTTTTAATATGTATAACTGTAATAAACTTTATCTTACTAAGCTTTATTAGATGTACTTTCTGCTTAAAGGACGAGCCTTATTATTATTAAGTTTGGAAGAGCACTTTTATTGTTAGTTAACTAACCATGATCCCACTATGTAATTCTACAATATCTTGGGGACTTTTAGGACAAGAGGAGCCTTTAAATGTTGTATCCTGTATGATTTTACTTAGGTTCAAGGGGGGGGGGGAGGGGGGGGGTGAGGCCTTCTGTTTTGCCTGAATTGTTTTTAAACGTGTTAATTGTCTCCTTGTCTGGGACTGATGGTTGTGCTGAGCTCGAGGAGAGAGAGTCAAAAGACAAGTATACTAAGTCCAACACTCATGAAGCGTAATATCTTTGATAATGCATCGTGACTTAGAAGCTGAGACCGGGTACCTGCCACTGACCACCAGGGAGCTTAACCCAGGAGGTCCTATCTCCTCATCCGTTTTACACAGACGACACCGGAGTTGGTGGTGACATGTATGAGTGGTACTGTCTGCATGTAGGTCAGTGCACCCGTGCTGTGGAATGCCACGGAGGTCAAAAGAGGGCAGCAGCTGGTGGCGCACGCCTTTAATCTTAGCACTCGAGAAGCAGAGGCAGGCGGATCTTTGTGAGTTCAAGGCCAGCCTGGTCTACAGAGTGATTCCAGGACAGCGGGCTACAGGGAGACCCTGGACCCTGTCTCCAAAAGACCAAAAAAAAAAAAAAAAAAGAGGGTGTCCGGATTCCCTAGAACTGGAGTTAAAGACAGTTCTCGATACCACCATGTGGGTGCTGGGAATTGGAACTTGGGTCCTCTGCAAGAGCACACATTGGGTGCTGGGATCGAACCAGGGTCCTCTGCAAGAGCATCTCGCTTCTTAACCAATGACCATCTCTCCAGCCCCCATGGGCTGTATCTTTACCTGTGAGCTGAAATACAACCCTTTCTCCCTCAGAGTATTTTGTTTTTCTTTTTTTAGAGTGATAACAAGCCACATATTTTTTTAATGCATGAAAACAATGCCCAGCATTCAAGGGCAGTGAGAACACAATGTCTTAGAAAACAGAAAAAGCATCAAGGAATCACGGAACCAAGACCATGACCCACACTTGCCAAAAGTTGAACATTCAACAAGCAACTCCTTCCTGTGACTGCAGGGTCAGCTCAACCCTTCAGCTTGCTCTGTGCAGAAGGAGAAGGTATTTTGGCAAGAAAAGTGGTAACACGTTCTTGGCTTTTTTCATCAGGCTCTCACCGGACTAGGCAGCCGGAGGTTCCAGCTCAGCCACTGTGACCATTTTTCTCTAGGACAAGAACAAGTCTTTGTCCTTCCCAAGGCCTCTCTACCCATCTGCAGTGCAGAGGTAACTGCACATGCTCAGTTATGCTAGGTTCATCAGGAGAATGTGACAGCCAATGAGGAAGGCTCTGTGCTTCAGGTGGTCCGGCGAAATCCCATGATCTGAGTTCTGTGCACTCGAGTCCTCTCTCAGAGTATTTAATCACAGTTGTCCCCACTGTGGGAATTAGAATTCATTTTTTTTTAGCTGGACGGTGGCACATGCCTTTAAATCCTAGCACTTGGGAGGCAGAGGCAGTGGATCTTGTGAGTTCTAAAAGCCCCTGGCCTTCAAAGTGAGTTCCCAGGACAGCTGGGGGGGATAGGGAGATCCTGTCTCAAAAAAAGGATAAAAAAAGAATTCATTTTTTTTCCCAATTTTCTGCTTTTATACTTTTTCTGGTTTCTGAATTACCTGTGTTACCTTTCATCTCCTCCTCTTTTTTTTTCTTGTCAATGAAGGGATTGAACTCAGGGGCTTATCCATTCTAGACAAGAGCTCTACCACTGAGTCACATTACAGCCTTAATCCATTCTTCGTCTTAGTAAAAAAAAAATTTTGTTTTTTTACATAGAGTCTCACTAGTAGCCCCAGCTGGCCTGGAACCTACAGAGATGCCCTCTGCCTTCTGAGTGCAGTGTTGGGATTAAAGGCAGGTGCCATCAGCCCTGGTCTTTTTTTTTTTTTTTTTTCTTTTTTTTTCTTTTCTTTTTCTTTCTTTTTTTTTTTTGGTCTTTTTGAGACAGGGTCTCCCTGTAGCTCTGGCTGTCCTGGAACTCACTCTGTAGACCAGGCTGGCCTTGAACTCACAGAGATCCACCTGCCTCTGCCTCCCAAGTGCTAGGATTAAAGGCATGTGCCACTATGCCCGGCCAGGTCTGGTCTTTTTAAAAATGTGTGTGTCTGTGTGTCTGTGTGTCTGTGTGTAGGTGTGCGCACATGAATGCAGGTGCCTGGCGAGGTCGGAGGCATTGGATCTCCCAGGAGC
This sequence comes from Rhizomys pruinosus, assembly GCA_009823505.1. NCBI lineage: Eukaryota > Metazoa > Chordata > Mammalia > Rodentia > Spalacidae > Rhizomys > Rhizomys pruinosus. The sequence goes on from VZQC01004015.1 coordinate 1,267,280, forward strand.
TGGAGTAACAGGCAGTTGAGAGCTACCAGATGTGGGTGCTGGAAATGGAACTTGGGTCCTGTGCAAGAGCAGTACATGCTTTTAACTCTGAGCCATCTCTTCAACCCCTTAATCCTTTCTTGATGAGCTTCATTAAGGAACAGAGGGCCAGTATTTCTACTTTGCTTAGGAAGGATGCAATCCCACAGCCCTCCTCCCACCTGCCACCTCTCCACCCCTTTCCCTAGTGTTGTGAACAGTTTTGTTTGCAATACAGGACACCTCTTCAGTTACATATTATATATGCAATGGTCCTGAATCTGACCTTTCTTTTTTTTAATTTTTTTATATATTTATATATTTATATATTAATTTTTTTATGTGCTGTCTGCATGTAGGTTGGTGCACCTGTGTCCTGCAATGCAGCAGAGGTCAGAAAAGGGCTTCGGATTCCTCTGGAACTGGAGTTAAAGACGGTTCTCAGGCACCATGTGGGTGCTGGGAATTGAACCCCGGTCCTCTGAAAGAGCAGTCAGCACTCTTAACCTCTGAGCCATCTCTCCAGCCCCCTGAATCTGACTTTTCAACTGCTGGGTGGGGAGGCAGAGTGGAACTTCTGAGGATTCCAATAATCTGTGAGCAAATACAACTGAAGACTAGCCCTTGGCCCAGCAGCCTCTTGGCCTCCCACAGGTAACTGTGCTGAGAGTAATTTATTGTTGTTGAGACAGGTGTGTGCGCGCGCGTGCGTGCGTGTGTGTGTGTGTGTGTGTGTGTGTGTGTGTGTGTTTTGAGACAGCTCAGGGTGACCTCAAACTCACTAGGTAATGAAGGATGACTTTGAACTCCTAACCCTTCTCCTTCTACCCCCCCATTTCAACTTCCTCTTCCAGCAATTTATCTTCAACATTTCTGTGGAAATTGCAAACAGAAAGGTAAAGAATTTCTGGTGAGCCAAGCGTGGTGGCACACACCTTTGATGCCAGCACTCAGGAAACAGAGGCAGGCGGGTCTCTGTGAGTTCAAGGCCAGTGTGATCTACTAGGGAGTTCCAGGAGAGCTAGGGCTATAGGGAACCTGTTTCGAAAAGACTAAATATGTTAAAAAAATAAAAATAAATTTATGTGAAAAAAATAAAATAAAATATACATTAAAAAAGACTAAATAATGCTAGGACTGCAGGCATAAGCCATCATGCCTGCCTGCCTTACTAAACTTTTCTTTTTTTTTTTTTTTTTGAGACAGGGTCTACCTTTAGTCCTAGCTGGTCTGGAACTCACTATGTCGACCAGGCTGGCCTTGAACTCACAAAGATCCACCTGCCTCTGCTTCCCAAGTGCTAGGATTAAAGGCATGTGCCACCACACCTAGCTTGACTTTTCATTTTTTAATTAATTAGTTAATTATTTTTCTCTTTTTGAGACAGGGTCTCCCCATAGTCCCAGCTGGCTTGGAACTCACTTTGTAGACCAGGCTGGACTTGAACTCACTGAGATCTGCCTGCCTTTGCCTCCTGAGTGCTGGGATTAAAGGCATGTGCTAACAGGCCCAGTGGTCTTTGTGCTTTTATAGCAAGTATTCTTACCCACCGAGCCATCTCCCCACCCTGTGTCTTTTTTTTTTTTTAAAGATTTTATTTACTTATTTATTGTGTGTGTCTGTGCATGTGTATGCAGGTGTGTGCATCAGTATGCACAGAGGCCAGAAGAGGGCAAGGGTGTGTTTTTTGTTTTTTTTTTTTGAGACAGGGTCTGCCTATAGGCCCAGCTGGCCTGGAACTCACTATGTCACTATGTAGACCAGGCTGGCCTTGAACTCACAGAGATTCGCCTGCTTCTGCCTCCTGAGTGCTAGGATTAAAGCCGTGTGCCACCACGCCTGGCTTAAAGATAGTTCTTAGCTGCCATGTGGGTGCCGGGAATCAAACCCTGGTCCTCCGAAAGAGCAGCCGGTGCTCTTGACTGCCGAGCCATCTCTCCAGCCCCCAGCCCATCTCTTGCTTCTTCTGTCGTCTCCGATTACTCAGTTCCTTGCTGTTTCTGCCCAGGCCGCTCTGCACTGCTGCACCACCCTCAGTACTGCTGTCGCCATTTTTTCTTTGTATGACTGTAGGAAGCTTCCTTTGCCGTGAGCAGGTACAGTGAGGTCCTGCTAAGGGAAGGGGAGCACAGTGCCTGCCTTGGAGACTCTGTGGGGAACTGACCCCTCCACGCAGAGGTCAGTCGGTTACTTCCATAACCCGACCTGAGAGGTACTTCCAACCTAGGTCCTTAGCCTGGGACAACGGAACGTTTCCCACCTTGGCGCTGCTTTCCACCTGCCCAAAGACTGCTGGCCTCTGGACAGGAATTTCAGGCTGATGGCCGATGGCCTATCTTCAGCCTACATCCACTCACAACTCGATTCACAGCTGGTGATCTGCTACACCTCCTTACAGCCCCATGCCAGCTATCCAGGTTGGTGGTCTGATGAACCACCCAACCCACTGGTATGGCGAATGAAATTCAGGCCTTCTTTGGCCTGTATGCACACAAAAATAACGGCCAGGAATTCCGTGTAATGATGGTAATAGAGAATTAAATTTATTACCTGCTACAGCTTGCTTTTATAAGCAAAAGGACGTCAGCTCCCAGAGCCAATCACAGACCCCCAGTTCCAGGCCACTGTATACTGCTGCCCCACCCAGCATCATGCACCTGGGCCACATTGTTTGCTCCTTCATGGGGTGGAGTCAGAGAAATCCCATGACTCTCACCCACATGGTGCCCTGAGGGGTGCTAGCTGAGAACTAGTCCCCAATTCAAACTGGATCTTCCCACATATGACCACCTCAGTCCACTCTACTAAGTATAAAAATGAAAAGTCGGATGCTGGAGAGATGGTTCAGTGGTCAAGCGCACTCGCTGCTCTTGAGGTCACTGGGTCTGATTCCCAGCCCTCACCTGGTGGCTAACAACTCTCTGTAACTCTAGTTCCAGGGGATCTGATGCCGTCTTCTGGGCTCCTCAGGCATTAGACAACACAGGTGCACTTACATGCATACAGACAATATACCAGTACACATAAAATTAAAATAAATGAATAGTAGCCATGCCTTTAATCCCAGCACTTGGGAGGCTGAGGCAGGTGGATTTTTTGTGAATTCAAGGCCAGCCTGGTCTAAATAGTGAGTTCCAAGACAGCTGGGGCTACAGGGAGACCCTGTCTCAAAAAGACATAATAAATAAATAAATAAATAAATAAATAAATAAATAAATAGGGGCTAGAGAGATGGCCTAGCGGTTAAGAGTGATGACCGCTCTTACAGAGGACTCGGGTTCGATCCCTGGCACCCACGAGGCGGCCGAGAACAGTCTGAAACTCCAATTCCAGGATAACTCCAGTTCCAGGGGAATCTGACACCCTCTTCTGACCTCCTCGGCATTGCATGACACAGGTGCACACACCTGCATGCAGACAGTACATTCATACACATACGGAAATAAATAAAAATTTTTAAAAATAATAAATAAATAATGGGGTTGGAGAGATGGCTCAGCAGTTAAGAGTGCCACTGCTCTTGCAGAGGACCCAGGTTTGATTCCCAGCACCCACATGGTGGCTAAGAACCATCTTTAACTCCAGCTCCAGGGGAATCCGACGTCCTCTTCTGACCTCTGTGGCATTGCATGACACTGGTGCACCAACCTACATGCAGACAATATACTCATTCACATAAAAAAATAAGTAAGTTAATTAATTAATTAAAAATAAATGAGGGGTTGGAGAGATGGCTCAGCCAGCGGTTAAGAGCACCGACTGCTCTTGCAGAAGACCCGGGTTCGATTCCCAGCACCCACATTGCGGCTAAGAACTGTCTTTAACTCTAGTTCCAGGGGAATCCGACACCCTCTTCCGACCTCCACAGCATTGCATGACATGGGTGCACCAACCTACATGCAGACCATACACTCATACACATAAAAATAAATAAAAATAAATAAAAATAGGGCTGGAGAGATGGCCTAGAGGTTAAGAGCCGACCGCTCTTACAGAGGACCCGGGTTCGATCCCCAGTACCCACATGGCAGCTGAGAACCATCTGAAGCTCCAATTCCAGGAGAACTCCAGTTCCAGGAGAACTCCAGTTCCAGGAGAACTCCAGTTCCAGGGGAATCCGAGACCCTCTTCTGAACTCCGCGGCATTGCACGACATGGGTGCACAGACTTGCATGCAGACAGTACATTCATACACATACAGAAATAAATAAAATTAATTTAAAAAAATTAAAAAAATAAATAAAAATAAAAGGTCAGTAAAGCAGGCAGGCATGATGGCTTATGCCTGAAGTCCTAGCATTTGGAAGAATGAGACAACAGGATTCCTGTCATTCTTAGGTCACCCTGGGCTAAAGAGTCATATCCTGCCTCACTACAAGCTCCCCATAAATAAAACAAGTAGAAAAGACCACTTGAGAGTGGCCTTCTATTGGAACAGCAGGGGGCAGCATAGGACATGTCTCTGGCTCAGGGACATGTCCAGGAGCTGAACTGCCTGCTTGTGTAGCCAGGACAGCTTGCATTATTCTTAGCCCTACAGCCCACCTTAGGAATAAAGGGTTCTGTTTGTACTAAGCAAAGGCCTGGGAGGTCAGGGGAAGTGCTCTCCATGTTGGCCTGAGTGAAAACTGGTGAGGGTCGGAAAACACAGTGGCAGGACCAGAGCCCTGCAGAGCCAGTGCTGGGCTTGGGCAGCAGACAGCTGCAGTGTAGGCAGCTCCCTCCATGCATCTGTAAAGTGTTCAAGGCAGCCAGGGCTGGCATGAGGGCCACAAAGGGGGTGCTACGCTGCAACCCTCTATTGCAAGGGAAGGAGGCACCAGGGATTCAGATGGCACCAAGGTCTTAGCTTATTTAAACGAAGAATAAATAATAACTGGGGTGCTTACAATAAAAGCCTGTCATTAACATGAACAGTGCTTTATTTATTTGTTTATTTATTTATTTGAGACAGGGTCTCCTACAGCCCCAGCTGGCCCAGAGCTCACTCCGTAGACCAGTCTGGCCTTGAACTCACAGAGATCCACCTGCCTCTGCCTCCCGAGTGCTAGGATTAAAGCCGTGCACCACCATGCCCAGCTTAAAAGCTGGTTCTTAGCCGCCATGTGGGTGCTGGGAATCGAACCCGGGTCCTCTGCAAAAGCAGTTGGTACTCTTAACCACTGAGCCATCTCTCTAGCCCAAACAGTGCTTTAATAGCATTCAACAAGGCTTCACTTTCATTTTTTTTTAATTTTATTTTTTATTTTTTATTTCTGTATGTGTACGAATGTACTGTCTGCATGTAGGTCTGTGCACCCGTGTCGTGCAATGCCGCGGAGTTCAGAAGAGGGTCTCGGATTCCCCTGGAACTAGAGTTCTCCTGGAATTGGAGTTACAGACAGTTCTCAGCCGCCATGTGGGTGCTGGGGATCGAACCCGGGTCCTCTGCAAGAGCGGTCGGCGCTCTTAACCGCTAGGCCATCCCTCCAGCCCAAGGCTTCACTTTCAAACACTCACGAAGACAGTTGGTTCGTTTACCTATTGCATTTATTCTGTCCCATCCCCAGATCATCTTCATTCATAACTTTATTATTTGTTTGCTTATTTCTCTTTGAACCCACTATGTAACCAAGGATGGTTTGGAATTTCTGGCCCTCCTGCCTCCATTTTTGGAGTGCTGGGATTACAGGCCTGTACCACTACATTCAATTTATGGGTTCCTAGGGAGCTAACCAGGGCTTCCTATCCACAGTCCTCTCCATTTTTTTTTTCTTTGAGACTGATCTCTTTGTGTAGTCCAAGCTGGCCTCAAACTTGCAGTAATCTGCCCGTCTCAGCCTCCCAACTGCTGGGATTATACTTGGCTCACAACCAGTTTTTTTTTTCCTCCTTCCCTCTATCTGCCCTTAATGGATTGAATTAGTTTGTCATAATAAAATCCCGCAATTTGTGTGTCTTAGTCAACAGATATGCATACTTTCACAGTTCTGGAGGCTCAAGTCCAAGATCGGGGTGTCCACGGGGTTGGTTCCTCCTCAGGTCCTCTCTTCTTTTAAATATAACATTTTTTAGGGCCTAGAGAGATGGCTCAGCAGTTAAAAGCACTGGCTGCTCTCCCAGAGGACCAAAGTTCAGTTCCCAGCACGCCTATGGAGGCTAACAACTTTCTGTAACTCTAGTTCCAGGGTATGTGATGCCCTCTTCTCGCCTTCCCAGGCATTTCATGACACAGGTGCACTTACATACTTTCAGGCAAAATACTCATAATACACACAAATAAAAAATAAATAGTGCCTGGTGTGGTGGCACACACCTTTAATTCCAGCACTCAGAGGCAAAGGCAGGAGGATCTCTGTGAGTTCAAGACCAGCCTGGTCTACATAGTAGGTTCCAGGCCAGCTGGGGCTCAAGGGAGAGCCTGTCTAAAAAAAAGACCAAAAATAAATAAATAAACAAATAAGTTTAAATATGTATTTTTTAATTTTATTTTTTAATTATGTGTATACATGTGTGACTATATGCATGTGCCTGCAGAAGCTAGAAGAGGTTGTCAGATCCCCATGTGACCTGAGTTTAACTTCATTATCTCTCTCTTTTTTTGAGGGGAGTGTTTTGAGACAGGGTCTCCCTGTAGCCCCAGCTGGCCTGGAACTCACAGAGATCCACCTGCCTCTGCCTCCCGAGTGCTGGGATTAAAGGTGTACACCACCACACCCGGCTTAAAGATGGTTCTTAGCCGTTATGTGGGTGCTGGGAATCGAACCTGGGTCCTCTGCAAGAGCAGTCAGTGTTGTTAACTGCTGAGCCATCTCTCCAGCCCCAAACTTCATTATCTCCTTAAAAACTTTGTCTCCAGTTGGCTCAGAAGTTAAGAACTTTTCTGCTCAATCATGAAGACCAGAGTTCAGAATCCCGGAGTCTATACCACAGCCAGGCATCTTGTAGTCTGAACTCTACACCCAAAGGTGCCTATATCCATGTACCCACTCATACATGTAGAGTAAGTCAGAAATAAAAAGACCCTGTCTCCCAATATAGTCATCTTCTAAGTTTCTAGGAGTTAGAATTGTGTGTGTGTGATGTGTGTGTGTGTGTGTGTGTGATGTGTGTGTGTGTGTGTGTAAATGTACGTATGGATTCACGCACCAATGTGTGAGCATGTGGAAGCTGTAACTCTTCACCTTGTTCCCTTGAGACAGAGTCTGTCTGAACCTGGAGCTGGGCCAGGAATCAGCACCCCCCACAAATACAATGTTCCCCTCCCACACATACAAAGTTGGGGTTACAGGCCTGTGCAACTTTTTATGTGGGTGCTGGGGATCTGAACTTGGGTTTTAATGCTTACACAGCAAGCACTCTAAGCCATTGAGGCCAGTTAGGATTTTAACATAGGAATTTAGAGAGATACACAATTCAGTCACGACACTGACCATGAATGGGAAATATTGAGGTATACCTTATAAATATCTCTCAGTCTTATTGAAAGACCCATAAAGCTTCTTGCTTAGTGGCTTAGAGTGCTTGCTGCATAAGCATGAAACCCAAGTTCAGATCCCAGCAGCCATGTAAAAACATTGCCCGGGCCTGTAACCCCAATGTTGCTAGTTAAAACACATGGATTCTTTTTTTTTGAGACTGGCTCTTCCTGTAGCTCAGCTGGCCTGGAACTCACTATGTAGACCAGGCTGGCCTGAAACTCACAAAGATCCACCTGCCTCTACCTCCCAAGTGCTGGGATTAAAGGCGTGCACCACCAAGCTCAGCAAAACACATGTATTCTTGAAACTGAAACCCATACTTACTAATCTTTTGTGGTGCTGGAAATGGAACCCAGAGCCTCGTATATGTCTGGCAAATACTACCACTGAGCTGTATCTCCAGTCCTATTTTCTCTTTTTTTTTTTTTTAATATAGAAATCTATGTCTTTATGTTAAAAATTAAAATTATTATTGTTGTGGGCTGAAGAGATAGCTTGGCTGTTAAGAGTATGTACTGCTCAGGGGCTGTGAGTGGTGATACATGCCTTTAATCCTGGGAGGCAGAGTCAGGCAGATCTCTGTGAGTTCAAGGCCAGACTGGTCTACATAGTGATTTCCAGACCAGCTGGAGCTACAGAGAGACCCTATCTCAAAAAGACCAAACAAACAAACAAACAAACAAACAAACAAACAAACAAATGATTGTGTGTATGTGTGTGTGCAGGCCAGAGAACAACTTTATGAAGTTGGTTCTCTTCTTCCAGGGATTGAACTCTGGCTGCCAGGCTTATGCAGCTGTGCCTTTATCCAGGGGGCCATCTCAGCAGCCTCACACTTTACTGGCAGGCCACAGCCTCTCAACTGACAACCTGTCATTCATCACCTTATCATGGAGAGAAATGACTGGCAAATTTCCTGGAGTCTCACAGCTTTCCTATGCACCACTGACCTGCTGGAGTTTTCTAATGCAACTCCTGCCAATCCTGGCCAGAGCGAGCCTTTGGCTACCAGAAACCTCTGATGCTCAGCAGGGACAAGCTGGGGGGCACTGTCCCTAGTCACTATGGGCTTACTTCAATGACCTGGGGCCCCTGACTCATCTTTTCCTTCCTCTCTTCTGGCATTATGGCTTCCTGGTTTTAGTTCCCAAATAAACTATTTGTACCACATTTTTGCCCAGGCACCTGTTTCTACTGGGTTGTGGTCTAAGACAATGTTCTCTCTGTCTCTGTCTCTGTCTCTCTCTCTTTCTCTCTCTGGTTTGGATCTAGGGTTTCCTGCATGCTTGGCAAGTGTTCTACCACTTACCTACATGCCCACCCTAGCCCACTTGTTATCTTCTATTCTGAGACAGGTTCTCACTAAGTTGCTGGGATAGCGTTGAACTGTCTCTGTAACCAAGCTGACTTTGGGTTTGCAATCCTCCTGCCTCTGTTTCCCAAGTAGCTGAGATTATAGGTAGGCCTGCGCTACCAGGTCCAGCTCTTTTTTTTTTTTTTTTTTTTGAGGCAAGGTCTCCCTATAGCCCCAGTTTGGCCTGGAACTCACTCTGTAAACCAGGCTGGCCTTCAACTCACAGAGATCCGCCTGCCTCTGCCTCCCGAGTACTAGGATTAGAGGCTTAAAGGTGGTTCTTTGGCCGCCATGTGGGTGCTGGGAATTGAATCTGGGTCATCTGCAAGAGTAGTAGGTGCTCTTAACCACTGAGGCATCTCTCCAGCCCCAAGATAAAAATAAATCTTAACAAAAGAAAACAAGTGAGTTCAAGGCCAGCCTGATCTACATAGCAAGTTCCAGGCCAGCTGTGGCTACAGGGAGGCCCTGTCTCAAAAAGACAAAAAAAGAAAACAACAACAAGGACAGAACTCCAGGTGTGCTGGTGTGCGCTTGTAATCTCAGCACTGGGGTCGCAGAGACAAGGTGATCTGGGGGGCTAGATGGCCTGCCAGTCCACATTACTCCATGAGTCCTGGTCAATGAGAGACTGTCTCAAAAACACGAGGTGAGTGACGTTGGCCACTTGCCTAGCAAGGTCCTGGATTTGAACTTCAGCCGCGGAAAGAAACAAACAAAAAAACCCTAAACAAAACAAAATAAAACCCAAAACAACAAACCAAACAAAAAAACCTGCAAGAAAAAACAAAACCAAAACCAAAACAAGGTGAATGGCCTCTGAGGAATGACACCTAAGGGTGACTTCGGGCTCCACACCCACCTGGTATCCCTGCACCTGCACTCACAGGTGTGCCCACACATACATACACAAGTAAAATAAATAAATACATTAATTATGATCCCAGAAACCAGGCTTCTCCTTGAGGCTCCAGACCTGCCGAGTCGCTCCTGTGAGAACAAAAGCAGCTCTGCTCGCCGCCGTGAGGTGATGTTTCCCACAGATGGCCTTGTTTCAGGTTTCAGGTTTCTAAAAAGCATGGTTTTGTTGTGAACTTGGCTGCAATGTCAGCATCAACTATGACATACTAATCCATTCTCTCGGTTCTAGAAACTGAAGAGTAGACGTGTCCTTAGCTGCCTGTCCAAGGACAAAGAAGTATTTGTCTGGGATTGTTCAGCCCTGGTCTGGAGGTGGACTGCTAGGAAGACAAGGCCAATCTCTGTAACAAAGGACACCATTTTGGGCAATCAGTCAGCTAAGGAGGGTTGGCGGTACTGGGAAGGAGGGAACTCAGGCACGCTGCACCCCCAGCCCTACTCTTTCAGGAGTGTTGAGTCCACACTGCCCTATTCCTGCTTGAACTTTAGAAAAGCAAGAGGCCTTCCCAGTTTTCCTCCTCAGACCGGTCCCCACCAGCTGAGACAGGTCCCCACGAGCTGAGACAGGTCCCCACCAGCTGAGGCCTGATGATCTTTATTTCTAAAAATAACACTGACTTGGATCTCTAAGCTGATTCTCTCTATAGGGTATCAGAAACCATGCCGGGGATGAGGGCCAAACACTGGGCATGTGAGCCAAGCCTGCTGGGAATGACCCTCCCAACTTCAGCAAGGACGGTGGTAGGAAGTGCGGCTGAGGTGGCCACTAGAAAAGCTGAATGGAACTGCAAGCCTGATATCTTCAGGAGGACAGAGACGTCATGTCTGTGGGGGGGTTTTGGTGGCTCCCAGTGGGGTCCTTTGCAGGCATTCTAGCGTGTCTCAAATACCCACATGTCCTTGAAGACTTTGCTTTAGTAGAATCCATCTAGAGTCTTCTCTACCTTCTGTGCACAGCAGAAGCTCTTAAACAAGAGTAGTTTCTAAGACATACTGTTAAATTGTAGCAGCACTGGGAAGATGGGCTGAAAGGTCTCAAAATGGAGGGAGGGAAAAGGCCATGGCCCCAGTAGCTGCAGGAGGCAAACAGTGAGGAGATAGGCTAGGGTAAGCAAGGAAACAAACACACCGGGAAGTCACAAGGTCTGGATTCAAGTGTGCCAAAATGGTCAGGTGAACAACAGTTAAAACCTCCAGACAACACAACTAGCCATTGATACCTCCAGTCCAAGTGTCCATGGTGGCAGGGGCACGATGACATACAGCCTCCAGTAGCCACAGGAGTTTCCTTTCTCCTTAGGGCTGCAACACAGGTAAAGCCGGAGCCATGACTAGGTCACAGAAAAGAATTTCAGGGTAAGCCAGAGTGAGGCAGTTAGTAAGTTTATTAAATAGTTAAACAGGAAAAGCACAGCATACCCCAAACATTGTTATAACTGTTGTGCACCTGTGTCTCTGACAGGAGTGTGGGCTTCTCAAGAGAGTTGTACTTGGGTATCTTTACAATGACCATAATATATGATCTTGTGTGGGGGGGGTTGTCTCCCTGTAGTTCCAGCTGGCCTGGAACTCACTATGTAGACCAGGCTGGCCTTGATCTCACAGAGATCTGCCTACCTTTGCCTCTACAAAGCTTTACATTTAAGTAAAATTCAAATGTTGGACCTCATTAAACTCAAAAGCTTCTGTACATCAAAGGAAACAATAAAGGAAATGAAGAGAAAACCCACAGAATGGGAGGAAACCTTCACAGCAGATACATTCGACAAAGCATTAATTTCCAGAATATACAAGCTACTCAAAAAACAAAGAAGAAAGAAAACAAATGAATCACTCAAAAGATGGAGCAAAGATCTGAATAGAGACTTCACAGAGGAGGAACTAGAGATGGCTGAGAAACACCTAAAGAAGTGTTCAACATCTCTAATAATTAAGGAAATGCAAATTAAAACCACTTTAAGATACCATCTTACTCCAATAAGACTGGCTAGGATCAGGAAAACAAATGATGCCAAGTGCTGGAGAGGTTGTGGGGAAAGGGGAACACTCATCCATTGCTGGTGGGAATGTAAACTTGTACAGCCACTATGGAAAGCAGTGTGGAGAACCCTTAGAAGACTCAAAATGAGTCTGCCATTTGACCCAGTCATACCACTCCTGGGTATATACCCACAAGACTCATCTTACTGCAGAGATACATGCACAGCTATATTTATTGCAGCTCTGTTCACAATAGCAAAAAGCTGGAACCAACCCAAATGCCCCTCAACTGAAAGGCTCACGTGCAAACACTCACGAAGACCAGTGTTGGCGTTACCTATTAACATTTATTTACTGTCCCATCCCACGATCATCTTCATATTCAATTAATTATGTTGTTTGCTTATATTTCTCTTTGAACCCCTATGTAACCAAGGATGGTTGGAAATTTCTGGCACCTCCTGCCTCATTTTTGGAGTGCTGGGATTTACAGGCCTGTACACTACATTCAATTTATGGGTTCTCTAGGGAGCTAACCAGGGCTTTCCTATCACCAGTCCTCTCCATTTTTTTTTTTTGAGACGGACTCATTATAGTATCCAAGCTTGGCCTCAAAACTGCAGTAATTGCCCGTCTGCGCCTCCCAACTGCTGGGATTTATACTTGGCTCACAACCAGTTTTTTTTTTTTTCCCCCTCCTTCCCTCTATCGCCCTTACTGGATGTTGAATTAGTTTGTCATTTTTAACTAAAATCCCGCAATTTGTGTGTCTTAGTCAACAGATATGCATACTTTCACAGTTCTGGAGGCTCAATTCCAAGATCGGGGTGGTCCACGGGGTTGGGTTCCTCCTCAGGTCCTGCTCTTCTTTTAAATATAACCATCTTTTTAGGGCATAGAGAGATGGCTCAGCATTTAAAAAGCACTGCTGCTCTCAGCATGACACCAAAGTTCAGTTCCCAGCACGCCACCCCGTTATGAGGCTAACACTTTTCTGTAACTCTATTCCAGAGGTGATGTGATGCCCCTCTTCTCGCCTCCACAGGCAATTTCATGACACAGTGCACTTCACATACTTTCAGGCCGAAAATAGCATACATACACACAAATAAAAATCAAATAGTGCCTGGGTGGTGGACACACCTTTATTCCAAGCACTCAAGCAAAGGCAGGAGGATCTCTGTGAGTTCAAACCAGCCTGGTCTACATAGTAGTGGTCTAGGCCAGCTGAAGGGCTAACAGGGAGACCTGTCTAAAAAAAAGACCAAAAAATAATAAATAAACACATTTTTTTTTTTTTTTTATTAATTTTAATTGTTTTTAATTTTATTTTTTAATTATGTGTATATGTGTGACTATATGCATGTGCCCTTCAGAAGCTAGAAGAAGGTTGTCAGATCCCCATGTGACCTGAGTTTAACTTCATTATCTCTCTTCTTTTTTTGAGGGGAGTGTTTTTTGGACGGGTCTCCCTGTTAGCCCCAACGGCCCTGGAACTCACAGAGTCCACTGCCTCCGCCGTACCCGAGTGCTGGGATTAAAGGTGTAACACCACCACACCCGGCTTAAGATGGTTCTTTTTACACTAGCCGTTATGTGTGGTGCTGGGAATCGAACCTGGGGTCCTCTGCAAGGAGCAAGCGTCAGTGTTGTTTTAACTGAGCTGAGCCATCTCTTCCAGTCCCCAAAAAAAAAGAACTTCATTATCTCCTTAAAAACTTGTCTCAGTTGCTCAGAAGTTAAGAACTTTTCTGCTCATCATGAAGACCAGAGTTCAGCAGATTAGACCCGGACAGTCTATACCACAGCCAGGCATCTTGTAGTCTGAAACTCTACACCCAGAAGGTGCCTAGTATCCATGTTACCCACTCATACATTAGGAGTAAGTCAGAAGATAAAAAGACCTTTCCCAATCCAAGTGTCATCTTCTAAGTTTAGGAGTTAGAATGTGTGGGTGGTGTGTGGTTGAGTGTGTGTGTGGTGTGTGTTTGATGTGTGTGGTGGTGTGTGGTAAATGTCGTATGGATTCACGCACAATGTGTGAGATGTGGAAGCTGTAACCTCTTCACCTTGTTCCCTTGAGACAGGTCTGTCGTGAACTGGAGCTGGGCCAGGAAGCAGCACCCCCCCACAAATACAATGTTTCCCCTCCGACACATACAAAGTGGGGTTACAGAGCCTGTGCAACTGTTTTATTGTGGGTGCTGGGGATCTGAAACTTGGTTTTAAATGCTTACACAGCAAGCACTCTAAGCCATTGAGGCCAGTTAGGATTTTAACATAGGAATTTAGAGAGATACACAATTCAGTCACGACACTGACCATGAATGGGAAATATTGAGGTATACCTTATAAATATCTCTCAGTCTTATTGAAAGACCCATAAAGCTTCTTGCTTAGGCTTAGAGGGCTTGCTGCATAAGCAGGAACCAGTTCAGTCCCAGCAGCCATGTAAAAACATTGCCCGGGCCTGTAACCCCAATGTTGCTAGTTAAAAAAACATAGGATTCTTTTTTTTTTTGAGACTGGCTCTTCTCTGTAGCTCGCTGGCATGGACCTCACTATGTAGACCAGGGGCTGGCCTGAAACTCACAATAGAGATCCACCTGCCTCTGACTCCCAAGTGGCTGGGAGAAAGGCGTGCACCACCAACACTCCAGCAAATCACAGTGTATTCTTGAAATGAAACCCATACTACTATTCTTTTGTGGGGCTGGAAATGGAACCCAGAGCCCTATTGTCTGGCAAATACTGATACCAGCTGGAGCTGTAATCTCCAGTCCTATTTTCTCTTTTTTTTTTTTTAATATAAAAATCTATGTCTTATTTATGTTAAAATTAAAATTATTATTGTTGTAGGCTGAGAGATAGCTTGGCTGTTAAGAGTATGTACTGCCAGGGGCTGTGGTAGGTGATAATGCCTTTAATCCTGGGAGGCAGAGTCAGGCCAGATCTCTGTGAGTTCAAGGCCGAACTGGTCTACATAGTGATTTCCAGACAGCTGGAGCTACAGAGAGACCCTATCTCAAAAAGACCAAACAAACAAACAAACAAACAAACAAAACAAATGATTGTGTGTATGTGTGTGTGCAGGCCAGAGAACAACTTTATGAATTGGTTCTCTTTCTTCCAGGGATTGAACTCTGGCTGCCAGGCTTATGCAGCTGTGCCTTTATCCAGGGGGCCATCTCAGCAGCCTCACACTTTACTGGCAGGCCACAGCCTCTCAACTGACAACCTGTCATTCATCACCTTATCATGGAGAGAAATGACTGGCAAATTTCCTGGAGTCTCACAGCTTTCCTATGCACCACTGACCTGCTGGAGTTTTCTAATGCAACTCCTGCCAATCCTGGCCAGAGCGAGCCTTTGGCTACCAGAAACCTCTGATGCTCAGCAGGGACAAGCTGGGGGGCACTGTCCCTAGTCACTATGGGCTTACTTCAATGACTGGGGCCCCTGACTCATCTTTTTCCTTCCTCCTTCTGGCTTATGGCTTCCTGGTTTTAGTTCCCAAATAAACTATTTGTACCACATTTTTGCCCAGGCCACCTGTTTCTACTGGCGTTGTGGTCTAAGACAATGTTCTCTCTGTCTCGCTCTGTCCTCTCTCTTTCTCTCTCTGGTTTGGATCTAGGGTTTCCTGCATGCTTGGCAAGTGTTTCTACCACTTACCTACATGCCCACCCTGGCCCACTTTTATCTTCTATTTGAGAACAGGTTCTCACTAAGTTGCTGGGTATAGACGTTGAACTGTCTCTGTAACAAGCTGACTTTTGGGTTTGCAATCCTCCTATGCCTCTGTTTCCCAAGTAGCTGAGATTATAGGTAGGCCTGCGCTACCAGTCCAGCTCTTTTTTTTTTTTTTTTTTTCTGAGGCAAGGTCTCCTCCTATAGCCCCAGTTTGGCCTGGAACTCACTCGTAAACAGGCTGGCCTTCAACTCACAGAGATCCGCCTGCCTCCTGCCTCCCGAGTACTAGGAGTAGGCTTAAAGGTGGTTTTCTTGGCCGCCTGTGGGTGCTGGGAATTGAATCTGGGTCATCTGCAAGAGTAGAGTAGGTGCTCTTAACCACTGAGGCATTCTCCTCTCCAGCCCCAAGATAAAAATAAATTAACAAAGAAAACAAGTGAGTTCAAGGCCAGCTGATCTACATAGCAGTTCCAGGCCAGCTGTGGCTACAGGGAGGGAGGCCCTGTCTCAAAAAGACAAAAAAGAAAACAACAACAAGGGACAGAACTCCAGGTGTGCTGGTGTGCGCTTGTAATCTCAGCACTGGGGTCGCAGAGACAAGGTGATCTGGGGGGCTAGATGGCCTGCCAGTCCACATTACTCCATGAGTCCTGGTCATGAGAGACTGTCTCAAAAACACGAGGTGAGTGACGTTGGCCACTTGCCTAGCAAGGTCCTGGATTTTGAACTTCAAGCTGGGAAGAAACTTTATTTTTGTATGTGTATGAATGTATTGTTTGCATGCAGGTCTGTGCACCCGTGTCGTGCAATGCCGCGGAGGTCAGAAGAGGGTCTCAGATTCCCCTGGAACTGGAGTTCTCCTGGAATTGGAGTTACAGACGGTTCTCAGCCGCCATGTGGGTGCTGGGGATCGAACCCGGGTCCTCTGCAAGAGCGTCGGTGCTCTTAACCGCTAGGCTATCTCTCCAGCCCCCCAAGTGCTAGGATTAAAGGCGTGCCCCACACCTGGCCTAGGAGAGCCATTCTTGAGGTTGACAAGATGCTCTCAGATGGAATTATATCTCTTTCTGTGACTGGTTCTGTTGATAAATTGGTAAAGTGACGTCTTCACACTTTCATACTTTCCTGTGTTCCCAGAGTCATTCTTTTTTTTTTTTTTTTATTTCTTATGTGTATGAATGTACTGTCTGCATGTAGGTTTGCACACCCGTGTCCTGCAATGCCATGGAGGTTAGAAGAGGGTGTCAGATTCCCCTGGAACTGGAGGTAAAGATGTTCTTAGCCCCCATGTGGGTGCTGGGAATCGAACCCGGGTCCTGTGCAAAAGCAGTCGGTGCTCTTAACTGCTAGGCCATCTCTCCAGCCTCTCCCAGAGTCATTCTTGTGAGTTACCAGCCGTGGAGGGGGCAGTGAGAATCCAGATTTGTAACCAACTGGCCAAAAGGGGACCCCAGAGCTTATGACAAGTGGATGGAATGGGCACATTGGGGAGGGTGCTGTCCTTCACATGGGACATTCAGCCCAACTCAAGGGAGTTGCTATTCCAAAGTGGGGAGGAACTTGAGGCCTCTTTTTGGGAAGAACAAGTGTTTGTGATGAGAAGTGTCCTTCGTGAGGACTGGCTGGTGTTTCTTGAAACCAGGTGAAGGGTTCAGGAGATTGGGAACACAGAGGAAGCATTGTGAAGGGTGAGGGAGGCCTTCGTTTGTCCACTTGATTACACATTGGCTGCTCTGCCCTAGGCTAATGATGTTTGCAAAGTTTTATTTTATTTTATTTATTTTTGTATGTGTATGAATGTACTGTCCGCGTGTAGGTTTGTGCAGCCGTGTCGTGAAATGCTGTGGAGGTCATAAGAGGGTGTCGGATTCCCCTGCAGGTGGAGTTAAAGATGGTTTTCAGCCGCCACGTGGGTGCTGGGGATTGAACCCGGGTCCTCTGCAAGAGCAGTTGGCACTCCCAAGTGCTAGGCCATCTCTCCAACCCTGATGTTTGAGGTAGCGACTGGTCAGTCAAGGGGCTCAGTGCCAGGACCCTCCAGCTGTTGGGGTCCAGTGCTGGAAAGAATTGCAGCTTTGAGGATTGGAGGTTGGAGTCCTCCTCAGAGCACTGCGGTATGAGGCCATCTCCTAGAATCATGAACATGGAACCCAGGACTCCCTTAAGAAAACTGTCAGGCCCTCACTTGTTCCAACCAAGTCTACCAAGTGGTTGATTTCAATCGGGACATTGGGAAAAGTCTGGAGACGCTTTGGGTTTACTTTTTTTTTTTTTTTTTTTTTGGTCTTTTTGAGACAGGGTCTCCCTGTAGCCCCAGCCATCCTGGAACTCACTCTGTAGACCAGGCTGGCCTTGAACTCACAAAGATCCACCGTGGGTTTACTTTTAGTTTACTTTTTATTTATGTGCATGCATGAGTCTGCAGGTGCTTGTAGAGACCAGAAGAGGTGTCAGAGCACCAGGTTCTGGAGTTACAGGTGGGTATGAGCCACGGGATGTGGGTGCTGGGAACCAAACTTACCTGCTGAGCCTGTCTCCAGCCTCATAGAGACATTTTTGGTGGTCACACTTAGGGGTGTCTACTGGCGTCTAGTAGGGGCAAGGATATTGCCAGAGGATGCCTGGAGTCAGTTCCCACCACGAAGCACAGCTAAGCCCCAAATGTCAACAACAGCTGAGCCACCAAGCCCTCAAAAATGAGCTCATTCAGCAAAGATCCCCCACAGTGAGGAAAGGCAATGTCACCACCACCAACCAGGCGCCACAGGAAACACATCTGTTTTCCATTTCTCTCCTTCCTGCCCCCACCTCATAGAAGGAAAGCACGGAGCAGGGGGTGGGGGTGGGGGGGCAGCTGGCAAGCAACATGAGTGCCCTGCTCCAGCCTGGGGCAGTACCTGGGAAAGATGGGGGTGTTGAGACAACTCAGTTGTCTACACCTCAAAAGTGTAGAATCAGCATGGGGAGTTCAGTGCCTGCAGAGAAAGGAAGGGGGTGTGTGTGACCAAGCATGGCTGGTCGCAGTTACTGGCAAAGAATGTGTTCATGTGAACTGCATGAAACTGACATGTGTACTGCTGAGCCCAGTGCCAGGCACAAAACCAGATCTCCAAAAATGTCAGTATGAAGAGGGAAGTGGACTGGGGAGATGATCTGTCAGTAAAGTGCTTGCCAAGCAAGCATGAAGACCTGACTTTGATCCCCAGAACGCATACTTTTAAAAGTTGGAGGGCTAGAGAGATGGCTCAGCAGTTGAGAGCACTGGCTGCTCTTACAGAAGACCTGGGTTCAGTTTCCAGCACCCACATGGTGGCTAACGACTGTCCATAACTCCAGTTCCAGGGACTCTGATGTCTTCTTTTGGGCTCTGCAGGCATTGTGGTACACTTCCATACATGCAGATAACAAAAACAAATAAAATAAACATTTTTTTGGTCTTTTTGAGATGGGGTGTTCCTGTAGCCCCACCTGGCCTGGAATTCACTATGTAGACCAGGCTGGCTGGCCTTCAGCTCACAGAGATCTGCCTGCCTTTGCCTCCTGAGTGCTGGGATTAAAGGTGTGCACCAACACGCCTGGCTAAGTGAAACTTTATAAAGTTAGCATGGGTCTGGAAAAATGGCTCAGTGGTTAAGAGCACTGGCTGGCTTGTCTTACAGAGGACCTGGGTTCTGCTCTCAGCACCCACATTGGCGGCTAACAACAGTCAGTAATTGCAGCCCCAGGGGCTCCGACAACCAACTCTGACCCCTCAGGCATTGTATAACATGGGCGCACTTATGTCCCCACAGGCAAGACACTTATACATATAAAATAACAATAATAAATAAAATATTTTAAAGTTAGCATAGAGGTGCGTACCTATAATCCTGTAGGGGTGGCAGAGCCAGGAGAATCCTGGGATGTCACTGGCCAGTCAGCCTATCCAAATCAGCAAGCTCTGCCAGAATCATTGAAAGACTGTCTCAGAAACAAATGTGGAAAGCAATTGAGGAAGGCTTCTGCACACATGTGCACACACACATGAACAACACATACATGAATAAATGAAGAGGGAAGATTTTGCTGAGTGCGATGACCCAGGCCTGCCATTCCAACATGGGTGGCTGAGGCAGTTTTAGGACAACTTGGCCTCTACATGAGTTTGAGGTAAGTTTTGTGATGAAACCCTGTCCAAAACAAAACAAAACAAAACAAAACAGCTAACTGGAAATCAGCAGTCTCTAGGAGAGAAGTTACGAGGTTAAGGATAAAATGCCCCCTGCTGGGCAGGGGTGTCAGTTGTACCAAGACCAAGGAGTTGGGGCATTTTTTTTTTTTTTTTTTTTTTGGTCTTTTCGAGACAGGGTCTCCTGTTGCCCCAGCTGTCCTGGAACTCATCTGTCTGAATACAGGCTGCCTTGAACTTACAAAGATCCGCTGCCTCTGCCTCCGCAAGTGCTCAGGATGTAAAGGCTGCTGCCCCACGCCCCGGTGTGGCTGTTTTTGGAGTTGGATCATTTTTGGAGATTTATACGTGGGATTTGTGATAGTCTGGTGCTTAGGATTTTACTGTAGAGTATCTTCCTGTCAAACCAATTTCCGGGTTTGGTGTTTTCCCAGTTCTTTCTTCCCCAGGGTGGACAATCTGCAAAGCCATGGGCCATCGATCCCATCCTTCCATGTCTGCTGCATTGTTCCTCACAGGTCAGAGTCGAGCTTCTGTTCCTGGAATCTGCACAGAGGATCTTAACCATTAGTCTGGAAACAATATGTGGGAGGAGGCGAGTTAGAGTTAGTACCGGGTTGTTGACTGACTTCAGGCTGAGCCAGAAAAACTCATGAAGTTCCATGGGTCTCTTGGCACAGCTGCTCATGGTACACCCCTCATGGCACCCGGCCGACATGTCTCATGGAAGGGTCAGGGTGCCTAAAACTGCCTGGGGGAAGGGGGGAAAAAAGAGGGGGGGGGGGGGGAAAGAGGGGGAGAGAGGGGAGGAGGAGAGAGAAAGGAGGGGGAGGGGGGGGGGGGGGGGGGGGGGAAGGAAGGGGCCGGCTGGTAGCCAGAACCCACTATGATCATGTCACGGAGCCATCATGGATGTTCAAGACTAGGGACATAGCAACCATAGCACACCCTCATGGAAAGCACCCAGCTGTGCCCTGTCAATCCCCAGCCCACTTTGAGAGCTGAGCATGCATTGCTTTGGGCTATGACACATATCATCAGAATGCTCCCCTAGGGAGTCTAGTGCTTTCAGAAGCATATGCTTCTCTCTGGGATGAAAAATCACCTTTGGGGCAGTGAATGTCGCTAGTGTCTCTCGTCTGTTCGAGTGTGATAACACCATGCCAGCCGTGTGGTGGCACACAACTTTAAAATCCTAGCACTCAGGAGGCAGAGGCAGGCAGTTTTTTTTTTTTTTTTTTTTTCTTTTTTCTACAGAGTGAGTTCCAACAGCTGGGGTCTACAAAGGAGACCCTGTCTCCGAAAGACAAAAATCAAAAGCAAAAAACAAACAAACAAAAAAACACCATGTCCAAAAGTGACTTGCGGAAGAAAGGTTTTTTTTTTTTTTTTGGTCTTTTCGAGACAGGGTCTCCCTGTAGCCCCAGCTGTCCTAGAACTCACTCTGTAGACCAGGCTGGCCTTGAACTCACAAAGATCCACCTGCCTCTGCCTCCCAAGTGCTAGGATTAAAGGCATGCACCACCACACCCAGCATGGAAGAAAGGGTTTTTTGTTTGTTTGTTTGTTTTAATTTTTAATTAATTTTATTTATTTCTGTATGTGTATGAATGTACTGTCTGCATGCAAGTTTGTGCACCCGTGGCGTGCAAAGCCGCGGAGGTCAGAAGAGGGTCTCGGATTCCCCTGGAACTGGAGTTCTCCTGGAATTGGAATTTCAGACGGTTCTTGGCCGCCATGTGGGTGCTGGGGATCGAACCCGTGTTCTCTGTAAGAGCGGTCGGCGCTCTTAACCGCTAGGCCATCTCTCCAGCCCGGAAGAAAGGGTTTTTAATTCATCATATGCACCAGCAATCGTCCATCTCAGTGAAGCTGTGGCAGGAACCATGGAGAAGGCTTGCTCACTGTCTTGCTCCCAGTCATGTTGGGCTCCCTTTCTCATACAGTCCAGGCTCACCTGCCTAGGCATGGCGCTACCCACAGTAGGCTGGGCCCTCCCACATCAATGAGCAATTAAGCAAATACCCATAGGCCAATCTGATGGAGGACATTCTTCCATTGAGTTTCCCTCTTCCCAGGTGTGTCAAGCTGGCAACTGAGATGAGCCATCACAGCTTCCCAGCAGTAGAGACAGTTCAGACACGAATTCAAGGCCACGGTCTACTGCATACAGTACCTACTCATACATCAGCTAACCCTCCACACAAGAGTATTCCAGAGAATCCCTCCCCTTCCCACCTGTCCGTTTCTTCTTCTTTTTCTGTCCTTTACTTCCTGTCATTCCCTTCTGCCATTTGATAATAACCACTATGGAAATACAGCTAGATTCTTAGAAATCTGACAGTTAGTGACAAAGGCGGTTGGGAGGGTGCTTATAATCCCAGAACCCAGGAGGTGGGGGCAGGAGGATGAGCTCAGGAAGTTCCAGGACAGTCTGGTTAAAGTGTTTCCAGCACAAACTTGAGGACTTGAGTTTGGAATCCCAGAAGCCACATAAAAAGCTGAATATAGGGGCTGGAGAGATGGTTCAGTAGTTAAGAGCGCTGGCTGCTCTTATGGAGGACCCAGGTTTAGATCCCAACACCCACATGGCGGCTCACTACAGTTTGTAACTCCAGTTCCAGGGCGCCCAACCCATCGAGGGTTGGGCATTGCATGAGTAAAGGCATGCAGGCCAAACACCGTACATGTAAAATAAAAAAGAAATATTTTTTTGGTCTTTTTGAGACGGTCTCCCTTTAGTCCCAGCTGGCCTGGAGCTCACTATGTAGATCAGGCTGGCCTATAACTCACAGAGATCCACCTGCCTCTGCCTCCTGAGTACCAGGATTAAAGGTGTGTGCCACCATGCCCGGCTATAAATACTTTTTTTCTTTTTTTTTTGAGACAGGGTCTCCCTATAGCTCCAGCTGGCCTGAAACTTACTCTGTAGATCAGGTTGGCCTTGAACTCACAGAGATCTGCCTGCCTCTGCCTCCCAAGTGCTGGGATTAAAGGCGTGTACCATGATGCCTGGCTATAAATAATTTTTAAATTAAAAACAAAACCTGGATGTCCTCCACATACCTGTAAGCCCAGTGATGGTAAGATGGAAGGATCGACCTAGCCTCCAGTACTAGGTGAAGTTCCATACCCTATCTCCAACAAAAGTGATGGCAGTCACCTTCAGACTGACCCTCGAGGTCGTCCTGCGCTGTATAGCTTTAGCTATCTACTTGATACACGTGAGCTGAGGGAGTATCAGCGGGGGTTGCCTCCATCGGACCGGCCTGTGGTCATGTCTGTGAGACATTCTCTTGATTGTCGAGTGATGTGGGAGGGCCCAGGGCCCAGCCCACTGTGGGTGGTGCCACCCCTGGGCAAGTGGTCCTGTGTTGTATAAGAAAGCAGGCTGGCCAGGTGTGGTGGTGCACGCCTTTAATCCTAGCATTTGGGAGGCAGAGGCAGGCGGATCTTTGTGAGTTCAAGGCCAGCCTGTTCTACACAGTGAATTCCAGGACAGCTGGGGCTACAGGGAGACCCTGTCTCAAAAAGACCAAAAAAAAAAAAAAAAAAAGAAAAAAAGAAAGCAGGCTGAGCATGGGTCAGGGAAGCAAGTCAGTAAGCGGCGTTCCTTCATGGTCTGTACTCCAGGTTCCTGCGTTGAGTTCCTGCCTTGGCTTCCCTTGGTGAGGGACTGTGCTGTAAGCCAAATAAACCCTTTTTCCTCCCCAAGTGGTTTTGGTCAGTGGTTTTGTTTTTTTTTTGGGTTTTTTTTTTTTTTGTTTTTTTTTGTTGTTGTTGTTGTTTGAGACAGGGTCTCCCTTTAGTCCCCACTGGCCTGGAGCTTGCTATATAGACCAGGCTGGCCCTGAACTTACAGAGATCCACCTGCCTCTGTCTCCCAAGCGCTGGGATTAGAGGCATGTGCCACCACTCCTGGTTGATGGTCAGTGTTTTTGTTTGTTTGTTTTCCTTTAATTTTACTTATTCTTTTTTTAAATTTTTTATTTATTTTTGTATGTGCATGAATGTACTGTCTGCATGTAGGTTTGTGCACCCATGTCGTGCAATGCCGCGGAGGTCAGAAAAGGGTCTCGGATTCCCCTGGAACTGGAGTTCTCCTGGAATTGGAGTTACAGACGGTTCTCAGCCACCACGTGGGTGCTGGGGATTGAACCCGGGTCTTCTGCAAGAGCAATAGGTGCTCTTAACCGTTAGGCTATCTCTCTAGCCCCTAATTTTATTTATTCTTTATGTGTATGAATGTACTGTCTGCATGCAGGTCTGTGCGCCCATGTCGTGCAATGCTGCGGAGGTAAGAAGAGGGTGTTGGATTCCCCTGGAACTGGAGTTAAAGACAGCTCTCAGCCCCCATGTGGGTGCTGGGGATTGAACCCGGGTCCTCTGCAAGAGCAGTCGGCGCTCTTACCTGTTAGGCCATCTCTCCAGCCCCGATGGTCAGTGTTTTAATCACAGAAACAGAAAGCTAACTAGAACATTCTGTGACCTCAATATGCATGCCGGCCACCCACATGTGGACACACACATACTCAGAAATCTGACTGTTTCAGAAACATGTGCTGGGAGGAATCAGGACAATGCAGAGCTAACATCTTAGCCAGATCCAGGAGTCAGGACTGTACATCCCTCAAGGTGGGAAGGTAAATTTATCTTCTTTTCCCACACAAGGGCAAACAGGATCCCCGAGTAATTAAATACCAATTAAATATTAAGAAATAGCCTGTTCCAAAATTGTA
The DNA here is from genome assembly GCA_009823505.1 of Rhizomys pruinosus. Taxonomy (NCBI): domain Eukaryota; kingdom Metazoa; phylum Chordata; class Mammalia; order Rodentia; family Spalacidae; genus Rhizomys; species Rhizomys pruinosus. The sequence goes on from VZQC01004015.1 coordinate 1,291,613, forward strand.
TTAGTGTTCAACAGGGAAATAGGGATAATTTGACTTTTTAATTCACAAGAGCTGATGCCAACACATCCAGTGGGAGCCAGAGAAGGAAAGAAGCCGCAGACCCAAGGACCAGGTTCCCCCTTTACTTGGAGTCTGGGTGGCAGCCAGCTTTGTCACCATTCCCACATTCCCACACTGGTGTCTGGGAGGAAGTGGGGGAGAGATTGTAATAGTGTGTGTCATGTCTGTGAGCTGCTTGGTTGATTTTCAGACATGGAACTGTCTGTCACAGGGATGGTTACAGTTCACAATGCCCTTCAAAGAGTTTTGCGTGACAGAGAAATTGCTCTGAGTCTTCATTTAGTTTCCCTCAGAAAACAGGCTTCCGGTCCTCATTTGCTGTCTACACTGCTTGTTCTGTCTACACGTCAGAACCCAATGGTAAAACAAAACAACTCAGACTGAGGGGCCCCTGAAATAAAACCCACTTATTGGGCTGTTAAAAATTCCAGCAAAGCTGGGTGTCGTGGCACATGCATTTAATCCCAGCAGTTGGGAGGCAGAGGCAGGCAGAGCTCTGTGAGATCGAGGCTAGCCTAGTCTACATAGTAAGTTCCAGCCAGTCTGTAGCTACGGGGAGACCCTATCTCAAAAAAGATTAAAAAAAAATTTCTAACCAACCTGGGCATGGTGGCATCCACCTTTAATCCCAGCACTCAGGTGGCAGAGGCGGGCAGATGTTTGTGAGACTGAGGCCAGCCTGGTCTACACAGGCCAGCTGCAGCTATAGGGAGACCCTGTCTTAAAAACAAACAATAAAAGCTAGCCAATGGGCTAGGGAGGTAACTCACTGCCTAACTGCCTTCCACACAAGCATGAGGGTCTGGGCTCAGCTCTCCAGCAGACACGTAAAAGCCAGGTCTGGGCCAGACGCGGTGGCGCACGCCTTTAATCCTAGCACTTGGGAGGCAGAGGCAGGCGGATCTTCGTGAGTTCAAGGCCAGCCTGGTCTACAGAGTGAGTTCCAGGACAGCTGGAGCTACAGGGAGACCCTGTCTCAAAAAGACAAAAAAA
>VZQC01004015.1:1294237-1402626 GCA_009823505.1 Rhizomys pruinosus
TGCCTCTGCCTCCCAAGTGCTAGGATTAAAGGCGTATGCCACCACACCCGGCTCCGGCTGTTTCTTTTACTACTAATACACTTCATTTATAAATCCCTAACATGAAAAGCTGGCCATGGGGGTTGGTGATGTGGCTCAGTGAGTTTTGGCACTTGCTGCAAAAGCCTGGAAACCTGAGTTTCATCCCTAGAACCCGAATGTATTAGTTACTTTTCTGTTGCTGTGACAAAATACCATGACCAAGGAAACTTATAGAAGAAAAAGTTTATTTGGCTTACCCTTCCAGAGGGAGAGTTCATGATGTCAGGGAAGGTGTGGAGGCAGGAGGTGGCCAGAGTGGAAACCTGAGTGATCACATCTTCCAACAGGCACAGGAAGTAGAGAGCAACAGACTAGAAGTGGACATAGCTACGAACTCTCAAAGCCTGCGCCTAGTGACAGTGCTTCTTCCGGCAGGGCCACACACTCTAGGGTTCCATGACTCTCCCCAAGAGTTCAGAAAGTTGGAACCTATGGGGGAGATTCTCATTCAAATCGTACCACCACATAAAGATGGAAGGAGAGGGGCTGGAGAGATGGCCTAGCGGTTGAGAGCGCCAACTGCTCTTGCAGAGGACCCGGGTTCAATCCCCAGCACCCACATGGTGGCTGAGAGCCATCTTTGACTCCAGTGCCAGGGGAATGTGATGCCCACTCTTCTGACCTCCTCGGCATCGCACGACCTACATGCAGATAGTACATTCATACACATCAAAAATAAATAAAATAAAAAAAAAGACGGAGGGAGAGAAAGAACTCCTGGAATTTGTCTCCTGACCTCCACATGTATGCTGTGACATGTGCATTGCCACCTACATCACACACACACATACACACACACACACACACACACACGCATATGCTTGTTAAAATAATACTTTTTTTTTTGGTCTTTTTTGAAGTAGGGTCTCTCTAGCCTCAGCTGTCCTGGAACTCACTATGTAGACCAGGCTGCCCTTGAACTCACAAAGATCCACCTGCCTAATAATACATTTTTTTTTTTGTCTTTTCGAGACAGGGTCTCCCTGTAGCCCCAGCTGTCCTGGAATTCGATCTGTAGACCAGGCTGGCCTTGAACTCACAAAGATCTGCCTGCCTCTGCCTCCCAAGTGCTAGGAGTAAAGGTGTGCGCCACCACGTCCAGTTTAATAATACATTTTTTTTTTACAGATTTACATTTATATTCATTTTTAAAGTGGAAAACCCCCCACGTGTGTTAACATTATTTCTGTTAGTACCTTCTCACAAACACTCCCCTAGAAGACACTTTTTTTTTTCATTCACCTCTTCTCTTTGCTGGACTCACATGACTCATCTTCCACAGGCACTGAGTTGGGGACCTGAATTTTCTCCAGTGTTTCCCTGAGTTGATCCACCTCTGCTTGATATTCATCCACCTGATATTCCAACTTTTCTCTTTGGAGTTGTTCATATGCCAGTTGGCCTGCAGCTCTTTGATGGTCCTTTCAAACTCGAGCTGTTCTTTCTTCTGTTTTAAATCATCTTCTGTTATCCCACCCAACTGATTGAAGTTGCTTTCAGCAATTTCTAGAAGTTGTCTCAATTCTACAATCTTCTTGTAAGCTCTCATTCTAGCCTCTGTTTTATCAGATTCATTCAAGCATACACCATCCTTGGTATCAGTGCTTCCCTCAACACCATGTCTCATAAAAAACTTCATATCACTGCCATCAATTTCAGTCTCATCATCTATTTCATATTTTTGTAGCCCTTCTAATAGTTTCACTGCTGCCAAATGGGCAAATATCTTAGCGACATCACTGGGTCTCTTGCCTGCTTTGTTCATAATATTACTGTCTGCTCCCGTATCAATTAACCACTGCAAACACTCTATGTGGCCTTGTCCAGCAGCTTTATTCATCAGAGTTGATCCATTATCATCATGTTCATTAAAATTGATTACTCCATCTCCTATCAATTTCTTAAGTATTTCCAAATCACCCTTAAAGGCAGCAACATGACCTGGAAATGCCAAATTTTCCTTGTCATCTGAATTGCTTCCTTCATATTCAGCACCCTGGATAAACTGTAAAATGTTCTGTTTCAAGAACCGTTGGGCCAGGTCCAGTACATTTTCTCCATTATCACTGAAAGCTTTTAGAGCCTTGTGGTCCACTGATCATGCTACTGAGTAGGAATTTAACAGTGAAGGTGGCCTTCCATGGCTGCTAAATGAACTAGAAGGTTTCCATTGTAGTCCACATCTTCTATGCTACATCCCCATTTGACAAGAAGTTGCAAACACCCAAGCCGCCCATGAAAAGCTGCATAATGTACAGGTCTCCATTCTCTCTTATCAGTCACACTGGGATCCACGCCACTTCGCAGCATTATCTGTAAAGCGAAAGAATGTCCATGAGTGGCAGCAAGGTGCACAGGAGTGCATCCTCGATCATCTCGAACTGCCAGGTTGGCTCCGTTGATTATAAGAGCCTGCATACAAGCATCCTGACCCCTGATTGCAGCTATATGAGCAGCTGTCCATCCTCTCGTATTTCCTTGTGTTGTATCGGCACCATGCCAGAGCAGCCAGTGAAGGCACTTTAATTCCAGCAGTTGAGAGGGACAGGCAGAAGCAGGCTGATCTCTGTGAGATGGAGGCTGGCCTGGTCTACATACTGAGTTCCAGACCCGCTGGAATAATACATTTTTTAATTAAAACGAAAGGCAGGCCCGGCGTGGTGGCACATTCCTTTAATCCCAGCACTGGGGAGGCAGAGGCAGGTGGATCTCTGTGAGTTCAAGGCCAGCCTGGTCTACATAGTGAGTTCCAGGACAGCTGGGGCTACAGGGAGACCCTGACTCAAAAACACACACACAACGAACTAACCAACCAAACCAAACAAAACAAACAAAGCCAGACATGGTGATTCACATCTGAAATCCAATAGTTGGGGGGGTTGAGGCAGGAGGATTACCTCAAGCTTGAGGCCAGCCTAGGTTTCAGTGTAAAGCCTTGTTTAACTGGAAATAAATCCATAAAGTTTATGATTGGGGGTTGGGGATGTAGCTCCTTCATAGAGTGCTTGTCTAGCATCATGAAGCTCTGGGTTCCATCCCAGCACCTCATAAACTAGGCTTGGTGGCACGTGCTTATAACACTTGGGAAGTAGAGCCAAGGACCAGAAGTTCAAGGTCAACCTCAGCTACATGGAGAGTCTGAGGCCAGGCTGGGATACATGAGACCCTGTCTTAATGGGTCTAACCAAGATGGCCATTTCCAAGGCTGCAGTTAAGGCTCTGACGGTGTGAGAAATTACTGTGTTCCCGCCTTCTCCAGCCAGTCTCTCTCTTGGTGCTAAATTATTTGGAAGTTGGTGTTTCTGCTTCCAACAGATCTTCAGAGGGACCTTTTCCCCATTTTCCATGGTGCGTGAGTACGATCAGCCCTTGGGTGGCGTTATTTGGAGGGACTTTACCTTGTCACAGGGCTGGAGAGGTGGCTCAGTGATTAAAAGCACTGGCTGTTCTTGCCGAGGACCTGGGTTTGAATCCCAGTACCCACATGGCAGCTAACAATGGTCCTAACCCCAGGTTCAGGGGATACAATGCCCTCTTCTGGCCTCTAGGAGCATTGCACAACAAGGGTGCACTTCCATACAGTCATAACACTCATACGCATAAAATAAAATAAAATAATTAAAATAAGAGTAAATGGACATTGTGATGGTTGGCTTTAATGCCAGCTTGCCACAAATTAGAATGGCCTGAGTTTGGACTCTCAACAGAGGAATTGATTGCCTTATCTGATATGGGATGGGGGCCACATCTTCTGGTAGCATAAAAACCAGGCAGGCCGGAGAATTATTTGCTGTTGCTGGCTTGGCTTCCCTCTCTCTGCCCAGCTCCTCCCCCTGCTGATCGCTTTGCTGGGCCAGTGTTCCCAGGCTTCTGTCATTGACGGAGGACCAGCAGCTCTTCGGGAACCTTCCGGATTTGGGGCACCAGATCGTTGCCAGAGTTTGGATACATGTCCCCTAAATCTGTGTGGTAAAGGCAGCGTCTCCAGCCCTTGGGACTGCCGAGAGGTGGCAGAACCTTTAAGAGGCAGGGCCTAGCACTGTGGAGAATGTGTCCTACAAGACTGCTCAGCCCCTTCCTCTGCTCCCTTCTACTTCTCAACTTGTGAACATTTTTTTTTCCCAGCACTGGGGCTTGAACCCAAGACCTTCCTCACAGCAGGCCAATACTCTAGTACTAAGCTATGAGCCATCCTTCAGGCCTGTCCCTGCCTCCCAAGAGGCTGAGTTGAATATGCCTGTGCCACCAGGACTGCGTATTTCTTTTCGTACACACCTAGAAGTGGAATTGTTGGGCTACATGACAATTTATTTTTACTTTTTTGTTTTTTTGGGAGAAGGTCTCACTATGTAGCCCTGGCTGGCCAGTAACTGACTATGTATACCAGGCTGGCCTTGAACTCAGGGTTCTGCCTGCTTCTTCCTCTGGAGTGCTGGGATTAAAGGTGTGTACCATGATACTCAGCCTTGTTTTTATTTTTAAAAAGATTTATTTGTTGGCCTGGTGTGGTGGTGCACGCCTTTAATCCTAGCACTTGGGAGGCAGAGGCAGGCAGATCTTTGTGAGTTCAAGGCCAGCCTGGTCTACAGAGTGAGTTCCAGGACAGCTGGGGCTACAGGGAGACCCTGTCTTGAAAAGACCAAAAAATTTTTATTTATTTATTTATTTATTTATTTATTTATTTATTTATTTATAGGCAAAATCTCACTGTAGCCCCGACTGTGGCCTGAAACTCCTATGTAGACCAGGCTCACAAAGCTCTGCCTGCCTCTGGTTCCCAAGTGCTGAGATTAAAGGCATGTGCCACCATGCACAGCAATTTTTTATTTTGAAGAAAAGGTTTTATTATTTATTTGTATGGCTGATTTACCTTAACATATGTCTGCACATCATGTGTGTTGTTCCTGGTGCCCACGAAGGTCAGAAGATGGCACCAGGGATGCTCTGGAACTGGGCTTACAGATGGTTGTAAGTACCATGTGGGTACTAGGAACTGAACGTGTGTCTTCTGCAATAGCAGCCAGTTTGGAGCCATCTCTTCAGCTCCAGTAATTAACTAATTAATTAATCAATTTTATTTATGATCTTTTTCTTTTTTTATATATATTTTTGAGACAGGGTCTCCCTAGCTGGCCTGGAACTCACTCTGTAGACCAGGCTGGCCTTCAACTCATCGAGCTCTCTTTTGGTCTTTTTGAGACAGGGTCTCCCTGTAGCCCCAGCTGGCCTGGAACTCTCTATGTAGACCAGGTTGGCCTTGAACTCTCAGAGATCCAGCTGCCTCTTTCTCAAGTGCAATTCTCTCATTTTAAAGATTATTCTTCTCCCATGGGGCATAATGAGGTGGATTTGTAATTCCAGCTCTCAGGATGTGGACTGAGAGTTCCACATCAGCCTGAGCAACATAGCTAGACTCTGCCTCAACCACGCAAAACAAAGCAGAAAAAAAAAGATTTTCTCAAATAATTGATAATCCTGGCTTACTTTTCTACATCCATTTTTTCCTTTTATCATTTTATATACGTATGCATGTGTGCATGTGCGTGTGTGATCTGTGTCTGGCTGAATGCATTTATGGCATCCAGAGAAAGGCACTATTTTGCTCTGTCACTCTGCCTTATTCCCTTGAAGCAGAATCTCTCGCAGAAGCTGAAGCTCTCCACTTTAGCCAGGCTAACTGGCCAGTGAGCTCCTGGGATCTGCCTGTCTTGGCATGTCAATACTGGGTTATAGGTACACACAGCTGTGCTTGGCTTTCTGTGTGGGTGCTGGGAATTGAACCCAGGTCCTCTGCAAAGAGCAGTGCTCTTAACCTTTGAGCCACCTCTTCAGCCTCGACTACATCCATTTTTTGATGGTGGACGTGCTAGCCTTTGTTGAACATACAACAAGCAGGGCCCTGGTGTAGAATGGGAATTGGACCGCTGCTTTCGACAAACTCAAGGATACACATTCAAAATTCCTGAAACCTCAGAAACCAGCAAACCCCCACCCCCTCCAATGTCCTGAGGCCTCCTGGGGCTCCTGCTACCTTCTCTCACTCCAGCACTTCTACAGGATGCGAACCAAAGGACAGGTTCACCTGTGAGGACTTGGCATGCCCTCCTTATAGAAATAGCACCGATGCTTGCCAGGAGCCCAGAGGAGACAGAGCAGAGCGGACCTCGTCCTAATCGTCCTTTGTAGTGTTTCCCTTCCGCAGCGCTTAGTTCTTCAACTGAAAATCCAGCAGTTACAGATCCCCGTCACATGGCAAGCAGAATGAGACCCAGAATGCTTTGTGTTATTTGCAAATGCCAAGCTCTGATGTAGGGATTTTTCTAGGCCATGCTGAGTCAGGAAGATTAGTCTTTTTAACTGTATACCAGGACCATCCATCTGTGTCTCTTGGGACCCTCGGCCTGTGAAACCAAGTGAAGAGGTCAGGTGCGGGAAGTGTCCCTCTGGGGCAGCAGAGAACTTTGCCTCCAGATATAATCCTCCCTCTGCAGGCTCTGCGACATCTGCTGCAGAGATGTGGATGGGAGACGTCCGTCCTTTAGCACTGCTGGAAGATTCGTGTGTGGAACCTTGCTGACTGCAGTCAGGAAGGAGACAAAGAGAAAATAAGGTATATACTGTCTGTTTTAGTTTCTTTTCTTGTTGCTTTAATAAAAAGACTGACAAAAGCAGTGTAGAGGGCTAGAGAGTTAAGAGCACTGGCTTTTCTTGCAGAAGACCCAGGTTCCAATCCCAGCACCCACATGGCGGCTAAGAACTGTCTGTAACTCCAGTTCCAGGGGATCTGACCACCCTCTTCTGACTTTCCTGGGCATTGCATGACACAGGTGCACTTAAACATGCAGGCAATATACTCATATGCATAAAATAAAAATAAGTAAAATATTTGAAAAAAAAATTAAAAAGCAACCTAGAGAGGAGAGGGAAGAAGTCACAGTGGCAAGGGCTTGCCAAAGCCAGTCACATGCTGTCTGCAGCAAAGAAGACGAAAGCAAAGGCTAAGTGCAAGCTTCAGCCCACTGTCTCCACTTACTCCATCCAGGACCCAGCCAGGGAATGGTGCCGCCCACAGTAGGAGGGGCTTCCCAAGACCTGCAGGGAATCAAGGGAATCCCCCCACTGCCACACTCAGAGCCCCGTCTCCCATGTGACTCTACATTCTGTTCAGTTGACAACACTGCTTATAAGCTCCTCACTGTCCAGAGGACTCTCTATGTTCTCTGTTTATTATTTAAAATATACATATTTTAGCTTGGTGGCTGAGTGCTTGACTAGCATGGACAAGGCTTTAGGGTCCATCCCCAGCACACAAAATATATAACCACAAAAATCCTGCCTTTTGTTTAAAAAGAGATATATATTTTTCTAATCATTTCTGCAAGTTTTAAAATACCAGAGACATAAAAAATCAAAATCCCAGGTTTAGTGGTTAAGAGCACTGGATGCTCTTACAGAGTTCTTGAGTTTGGTTCCCAGCACCTACACGGCAGCTAACAACCATCCCTAACTCCAGTTCCTCTTCTGGCCTATTTTGGCATTGCACAACACAGGTGTACTTATATACATTCAGGCAAAACATTCATACACATTGGGTGTGGTGGCACATGCCTTTAATCCCAGCACTCAGAAGGCAACGACAGGTAGATCTCTGTGAGATTGAGACCAGCCTGGTCTACATAGTGAGTTCCAGGCCAGCTGGGACTACAGGAAGAACCTGTCTCAAAAAGACCAAAAAGAAAAAAAAAATCCTTGTCAACTTCTGGCCTGTACACACATGCCCAAATAGGGAAACATACCCACACATACATGTGCACACATACGTACATTCCCCCAATACACACATCTCCAAACAAGGAAACAAGGGCTAGCCAGCGATGGAGGTGCATGCTTGTGGTTCCAGCAGAAGAAAATTCAGGAGGTTCAGACCTCAAGGGCATCCTAGCTACATGTCTCAAAAAATAATTAGAAAGTTATTTACTTTTAATATTTTATTTATTATTTTTATTTATGTGTTTTAGTATATTGCCTGTATGTATGTAAGTGCACCCATGTTATCCAGTGCCTTCGGAGGTCAGAAGAGGGCGTCAGATCCCCTGGAACTGGAGTTATGAATGGTTGTTAGCTGCCATATGGGTGCTGGGAATTGAACCTGGGTCCTCTGGAAGAACGGCCAGTGATCATAACCACTAAGCCATCTCTCCGGCCTCCTAGAAAGTTTTCTAAAAGTTGGGGGCGGGGGCAAGAACAAGGAAAAGGAAAAAGAAAATCTTTAGCATTTAGACAGGAAGTGACTTGGCTACCCCATTCTGTTTTGAAATAGGGCTGGCCAGAGGCTGCTGGGAAAGGCTGACCGTGCCTTGAAGGAGAAATGACATCTTTTTTTTTTTTTTACTACTTCTTTATTTTTTCATTTGTTTAACAATAAGTAATAATTTATGAGTATAAGCATCCTTCATGTAAAACCAATTTGCAAGGGGCTGGAGAGATAGCCTGGCGGTTAAGAGCACCGACTGCTCTTGCAGAGGACCCGGGTTCAATCCCACATGGTGGGATCTAAGCACCCACATGGTGACTTAGAACCGTCTGTAACTCCAATTCCAGGAGAACTCCAGTTCCAGGGGAATCCGAGACCCTCTTCTGACCTCTGCTGCATTGCATGACACGGGTGCACAAACCTACATGCAGACAGTACATTCATACACATACAAAAATAAATAAAATTAAAAAAACCCAAATTTGCAAGCAGTTGTGCCCAAACCCACACAGCCCAAGGGTCCCACCATCCAGCTGGGGGGGGGGGCTTGTATGTTCAATCAAGTGAGAAATGACATCTTAACTCCATCATGATGGGGTCATGTAGCTGTGGTCAGGACATCAGGGTAATGCACAAACGAACAAGGAACTCCACTTCTGGAACGTGGCTGTCCTGTCGTAGCCCTGCAGGTTGCCCATGTGGGGTGAGGTGAAGGCATCGCTGGTCCAGAGCGCCCCTCCCAAGTCCCAGCTGTCCAGCTCACCCTGTGTGATCATTACTTAAATTACTAGGCTTGTGTCTACAAAGAATGGAAGGCTTTGATCTTCAGGAACAGAGCCTCCAGGGAGGGGGAAGTTCTATTTTGGGACTGTGGATAATGAGCGTGAGGAGCAGGCGAGCCTCAGTCCTGGCCTCAGGTCTTTTCTCGCTTGGTGAATTGGGACATCCGCCCTCCCTTCTTTTGCCCCTAGTCATCAATAATTGGCTTCAGTTGAGGAAGCCTAGGCAGCTCCAGTTTGGGTAAAAGAGTATCAGCCCCCTGGAGTAGCACCTCCAATGTCTTCTGGGCTTGTCTGCAGCCAAGGAAGAGGGAGCTTCACCCTCACGTAGGTGGACACAGCCCCAGACCATTAGCACAAAGGCACTGGCCGGCTGGGGGCCAGGCCCCGCCCTCTGTCTGTTTGCTTTAGGAATCACCCAAGGACACATTTTTAGACATGTGGAAGTGGAAAATAGTCCAAAACAAAAGGCCCTGGGAAACCATGTGGACGCCGTCCCTTCACCTCCATGCCCCATGCTGGGATGCCGAGACCCAACAGTAGCTGTGCTTCTGTGCTCCCTGACTGGAGAGGTGTCCCCAGGTCCTGCTCCCTGGCTCCCACTTCTCTTTCCTGGACCTCCCTGAGTCAGGTGGTTTGACACACAACTGTTGGGCTTCTCTTCCCAGGAGGTAAGGCCTGCGGACTAGGATTCTTGAACAAGCGAGGTGGAGGCAGAGTTAGTTGGGTTGGAGTCTGTTTGTCACTAGACAGCAAGAGCGGCAACCATTCCTGCCAGTATCCAGGATGTGGGGCCAGGCACAGGCCAGGCCACAGCCCACATTGGACCCAAATGGAAACCGATTCAGAGGGAGCCCAGAGAATGTTCCCACTGAGTGGCTCTTCCCACTGTCTGTGGCTCTCAGTGCGGTTGGTGGGGTCTAGCCTTGTCACAGAAGAATAGCAGCAGTTGGGCTTCCGGGTCACATGACAGGAGGTGGTAGCACTACAGGCTTATGTTGGTGTTCAGAGGACAGTGTCCAGGGGCTAGCCCCTTCTGCAAAGCAGGATGGGGGAATTGTGCCAGATTAAAAATGGACAGGGCAGAGCCAGGCGTGGCGGCGCACGCCTTTAATCCTAGCACTCGGGAGGCAGAGGCAGGCGGATCTTTGTGAGTTCAAGGCCAGCCTGGTCTACAGAGTGAGTTCCAGGACAGCTGGGGCTACAGGGAGACCCTGTCTCAAAAAAAAAAAAAAAAAGAAAGTGAAGAAGGGTCCCTGAGCCAAGGAATGCAGGTGCCTCGAGAAAGTGGAAAAGGCAAGGTTGTGGTCCACAGCCCACCATGGACTCCTGACCTCCAAACATATAAGAAAAGAAATTTGTCTGTGCAGCAATAAGATACATAATATTTCACCAACACAAAAAGCTATGCTCTTCCAAGGACTGGGGAACAAATCCATCTGCTCAGGAAATTGAAGATGTCATAAACTAAGGTGTAAGCCAGGATCTGAAGGTCAAGGTAGCCAAATAGAGAGTGGCTGCCAGCAGACATAAACAACAACTCCCAAGACTGCACTCTGGCAACACTTGGGAAGAGCTCAGGCCTTCTTCCAGACACCCCTTCCTCCAGTACCCACAACACACTGTTTATATCCTGGTTCCCTCTTTTATATTTTTATGTGTATGAATGTACTGTCTGAATGTAGGTCTGTGCACCCGTGTCGTGCAATGCCGTGGAGGTCAGAAGAGGGTGTCGTTCCCCTGGAGTTAAAGACGGTTCCTAGCCACCATGTGGGTGCTGGGAATCGAACCCGGGTCCTCTGCAAGAGCAGTTGGCACTCTTAACCGCTGAGCCATCTCTCTAGCCCCAAGGTTCCCTCTTTCAAGATAGGACTGTTACACTTTTCTACAGTTCTAACAATTTACTGTTTTCTTTTCTACCAGTCCTTTACATTATTTGAAAGAGCATGTCATGGGAGGCGATGCAGAGCGCTTCGAAGTCTAAACAACACGACTTGGGCTGGGGTGTAACTCGGTGGCAGAGCATGTGCTTAGCATTCAGAAGGCCCTGGATTTAATCTCCAGATTTAATCTCCAGATCCTGCTCCCTGGCTCCCACTTCTCTTTCCTGGACCTCCCTGAGTCAGGTGGTTTGACACACAACTGTTGGGCTTCTCTTCCCAGGAGGTAAGGACTGTGGACTAGGATTCTTGAACAAGCGAGGTGGAGGCAGAGTTAGTTGGGTTGGAGTCTGTTTGTCACTGGACAGCAAGGGCGGCAACCATTCCTGCCAGTATCCAGGATGTGGGGCTATGTCTAGAGACCCTCATTATAGGAGCAGGACGATGGCGCAGTGGGTTAACTGCTTGCTTTGTAAGCACAAGGTCCTGAGTTCAGATCCCCAGTGCTGGAGCACAGGTAGGAGGTGGGAGGGTAGAGAAAGGCCGATTCCAGAGACTTGCTGGCTCATCATTTGGCCCGAGAAAGGAATATAAAAAAATAAAGTGGGACTGGGTGTGGTGGTGCACACCGCTTATGCCATCACTCGAGAGATAGAAGTAGGCAGATCTCTGTGAGTTCAAGGCCAGCCTGGTCTAGATAGTGATTTTTCTTAAAGACAGGGTCTCCCTGTAGCCCCAGCTGTCCTAAAACTGACTATGTAGACCAGGCTGGCCTTGAACTCACAGAGATCCGCCTACCTCTATCTCCCGAGTGATGGGATTAAAAGTGTGTGCCTAAAATGGTTCTTAGCTGCCATGTGGGTGCTGGGAATCAAACCTGGGTCCTCTGCAAGAACAGTCAGTGCTTTTAACTGCTGAGCTATTTCTCTAGCCCTGAAAGTTCTTTAAAAAAATATTTTATTTGTTATTTTTATTTTTTTTAATTTTATATTTTTTATGTGTATGGATGTACTGTCTGCATGTTAGGTTTGCGCACCTGTGTCATGCAAAGCTGCAGAGGTCAGAAGAGGGTGTCGGATTCCCCTGGAACTAGAGTTAAAGACGGTTCTCAGCTGCCATGTGGGTGCTGGAGATCAAACCCAGGTCTTCTGCAAGGGCAGTCGGCGCTCTTAACTGCTAGGCCATCTCTCCAGCCGGTTATTTTTATTTTATGTGTAGTACCTGCATGTAAGTGACAACAGGTACTACATGACAACAACACCTGTGTTGTGCAATGCTTTGGAGATCAGAAGAGGGCATCGGATTCCTTTGGAACTGGATGGAGCTAAGTATGGTTCTTAGTCGCCATGTGGGTGCTGGGAATGGACCCTGGGTCCTCTGCAAGAGCAGCCAGTGCTTTTAAGCGCTGAGCCATCTTTCCAAACCCATAGATAGTGAGTTCTAGGCCAGCAAGGGCTACATAGTAAGGTCCTGTCTAAAATTAGCAAAGTGGATGACCTGTGGGTATTCAAACTGAGAATGTTCTGGAATCCTAATGACCCTGAATTGTAGCCAGGGTCTACAAGGCCTGGAGGTCAGGGTATGGAGAAGACAATAGTCCAAAGGTCTAGTGGAGACCTGGGTGCTAGCATCTTCAGGGTGTTACAGGACAAGGAAAGTCCCTGAGGGGTAGAGCTAGGATTGCACCCTCCCCCCCACACACACCTAGAGTTGTAGAAACCTGCACAGAAGCACATCCTAGATGGCTAGTCTAGGTCTCTGGTTCTTCTGTGTGGTACACGGCGCCTTCAATACCAACACTTGGCATGGACAACCTGTAACAGTGTCTAGGAAAGTCTTTGAACACAAATCTTAAGAATTTACAGAGAGGGGGATGAAGAGATTGCTCAGTGGTTAGCAACACTGGCTGCTCTTGCAGAGGACCAGGGCTTGATCGCCAGCATCCACGTGGGGGCTGACAACCATCCATAACTCCAGTTCCAGGGGATCTGACACCTTCTCCTGACCTCTTCAGGCCTTGCAAGATGCCAGTACACTTACATACAAGTAGGCAATACATTCATGCACATAAAATAGAAATAATAAAATATTTATAAAAGGAATTTGCAGAAGTGCACCCACTTTGAACATACCGGGCAGTGAATTACTGTAAAATGGAAAGAACTTGAGACCAAGGAGGCCCTGCAACTGGGGAGTTGGATTTCCCCGGAAAGCTGAGCATGGTGGTGCATGCCTGTAATCCCAGCACTCAGGAAGCTGAGGAAGGAGGACTACATTGAGTTTGGAGCAAGCCTGGCCTGGGCTACAAAACATGATCCCCCCCCCTGCCCCCCACCACACACACACACACACCAAGAACAAAACAAAACAAAACAACAAAACAGAACAAAACACAAAACAAAGTAGCGCAAGTGGTAACATGTGCAGACCCTAGATTTGATGCGCTAGCACTGCATAACTGGTGTGGTGGCACATGCCTAAGATCCTAGCACTCAAGAGATGGAAGCAGGGGCATCCGGAGTTCAAAGTTGCCCTCAGTTATATGGGGAGTTCAAGGCCAGCCTAGGATACACAAGGGCATGTTTCAAAAGAACAAACAAAACCCTCCAAAGGGGTGTGTGTGGCTAGAGAGCTGGTTCAACAGTTGAGAGTATGTACTGTTCTTCCAGAGGACCCAAGTTCAATTCCCAGCTCCCAGGTGAGGTAGTTTACAACTCCCTGGAACTCTAGCACTGAACAACAATCCCACGCACGAACACACATAATTTTAAAATAATAATAAAATAAAGTTAATTTTTCAGAGTATTTATTTATTTATTTACTTCTTATGTGTATGAGTGTACTGCTTGCATGTAGTTTGGTACACCCATGTCGTGCAATGCTGCGGAGGTCAGAAGAGGGTTCCTAGCTACCATGTGGGTGCTGGGAGTCAAACCCGGGTCCTCTGCAAGAGCAGTCAGTGCTCTTAACTGCTGAGCCATCTTTCCAGACCCCAAATATTATTTTAAAAATCACCCAGGGAAGGTAGCTTCAAACAGGATGAGGTGCTGGGAATCTTCAACTGATAAAAGCAAGTAGGGCTAGGAAGATGGCTCAGCAGGTAAAGGCACCTGCTGCCAAGCCCGAGGATCTGAGTTCAATCCTTGGGAGTCACATGCCAGAAGAAAGCCAACTCAAGCTCGGCATGGTGGCACAAGCCTTTAATCCCAGCACTCAGGAGGCAGGGGCAGGCAGATCTCTGAGTTCAAGGCCAGCCTGGTTTACATAGTAAGTTCCAGGATAGCTGGGCCTCAAAAAGACACCCCCCCCCAAAAAAAAGGGAGAGTCAACTCATGTACATTGTCTTCTGCCCACCATATTCACACTATTGCCTGAGTGTCTCCCTCAAAATAATGTAAAAATGTTTTTAAATAATGAGGGACTGTAGAGATGGCTCAGTGATTAAGAGCACTTGCTGCTCTTGTAGAAGATCTGAGTTTGGTTCCCAGCACCCACATGGCAGCTCACAACTGTCTGCAACTCCAGTTCAAGGGGATCTAACTCCCTCTTCTGGGCAGTTCATGCACATGGTACACTGACATAAATGCAGGGGAAAAAAACCACTCAAACACATAAAATTAAAATTAAGAAAATATTTTAAAAAATAATGACAAATTGCCCACCTGGTAACCTCAGCTCTACGTTTCTGGAGAGTGGAGGCCAGGTCTGGTGAATGCTTGCTTATTTTCTCTGGGGAAAAAAAAAAGGTGGCTGTGGTTCTCAGGTTTGTCTCACTGGGAAAGCTACCCAGAGGAGGAGGACAGAAGAAAGGAAAACAGTTGCTTTCACCTGTGAGACATCTGGAACGGAGGCCTGGGTTGGTGATAAAGAGAGACCTCCTGGCTAGCCCAAGCCCAGTGCCAGGTGGCCCTGCTGGACTCAGACTGGTTAATCAGGAACAGGGACTCTGTTTGTGTGTGTGTGTGTGTGTGTGTGTGTGTGTGTGTGTGTGTGACACAAAGTAACCAGGAAGAAAAAATACATGTATTTGATATGCATTAATCAGGAACAGGGACTCTGTGTGTGTGTGTGACACAAAGTAACCAGGAAGAAAAAATACATGTATTTGATATGCATTAATCAGGAACAGGGACTCTGTGTGTGTGTGTGTGAGTGTGCGTGTGACACAAACCAGGAACAGAAAAATACATGTATGTGATATGCATTAATCAGGAACAGGGACTGTGTGTGTGTGTGTGTGTGTGTGTGACACAAAGTAACCAGGAACAAAAAATACATGTATGTGATATACATTAATCAGGAACAGGGGCTGTGTGTGTATGTGTGTGTGTGTGTGTGTATGAGACACAAAGTAATCAGGAACAAAAAATACATGTGATATGCATTAATCAGAAACAGGGACTCTGTGTGTGTGTGACGTTAATCAGGAACAGAGAATGTGTGTGTTTGTGTGCGTGACACAAAGTAACCAGTAACATAAAATACATGTATGTTATGTGCATTAGTCAGGAACAGGGACTGTGTATGTGACATTAATCAGGAACAGAGAATGTGTGTGTGTGTGACACAAATTAACCAGGAACAGAGAATATGTGTATATGATATGCATTAATCAGGAACAGGGACTCTGTGTGTGTGTGTGTGTGTGTATGAGAGAGAAGAGAGAGAGAGAGAGAGAGAGAGAGAGAGAGAGAGAGAGAGAGAGAGAGTACTTGGAGCCAGCTGTTGCTTTCTCATGGGGCCTCCTGGGTTCCTGGGGTGCCTCTGAGGCAAGGAGTCCACTACTCTAACCGAAGCCTAAACTGGAGTAGGTAGGCTCAGCGTGAGCTCTGGCAGGCCTCCAGCTGCCCGGATGGGGCAGGGCTCCGGGTGGTGGTTCTCCGCTTTGTTGGAAATTGGTTTGACAGTTGAGCAAGACCCTTCACCTCCGGGGCTTTCAGTTCCCTCAGGTCTCAAAAGCAGAACAGCATCTTGTTCTTGTCCACTCCTGGCTCTGGGCCAGGGATGCGGATGGGTGGTTTCTGGAGATAGGCTAAAGTTCTTCAGAAAGGGAAAGGCATCTAGAAAAGGCAGCCAGGGAGGGGGGAGGTGAAGGACAGGAATGGGAGAGGCAGAGGCCAAGGAGGTGAGGAGGCCAAGGAGGTGAGTCGGCCAGGGGATGAGGCTGCAGGCAGCACACAGGAGCCATTGTGCAGACTGGAACCGGGTGCCAGAGGGCTTTGCCCTTTACCTCCCCCCCACCCCCCCACTGGGCTTTTCCCAGTCAGGAAGGGAACCGGGTCCTGGGGCCAAGCAAGGGATAAAGAACTCTACAGGCCACCCCTCCTTTCCTCACCAGCCTTGTCTCAGCTGGCCTACAGCAACTGAGGTTCCAAAGAAAGGAGACCCTGCTCCAGGTTGGCTTTGTGCCTCAGTTTCCCCTCTTGAGTCGCTAACGCTGGCAGCTGACTGCGGGGCCTGATAGAGGTGCCCTCTTAAGTCTGGGGAACAAAAAGGAGGATTATCCCTGTGTGTCTGGCCAGCCAGCCCCCCTCCAAGGCTGAGATCTTGGGGAGTATAGCCTCCTACCTGATTCTTCTAGATGCCAAAGCCCAGACCTGGACCCTAGTGATTGCTGGAGAGGAGGGGGAAAGGGCAGACTGGGAAGCCAGAGGGAATGGGATCCGACTCCCCCGCCGAGCCCCCTCCTCCCGCCGCCGCTTTCGTCCTCGAAGCGCGTGACCGCGGCACTGCGGCTGCAGTTCTGCCCTCCCCAATGCGCCCTGGGTTCCTGAGATGTGGGGTGAGGAGGCGGGGCGGGGGGGTGAAGACCCGGATCTTGTTGGCCAGGCTCCAGGGCTCTGGGGAGGATGGGAGGTTGATGACTGCCTCCGTCACTTCACACCTCCTCCAGTTTTTTTGTTTCCGGGAGTTTCTCCACCCGTGAGCGTGTCGCTGAGTCACCTTCTGGGAAGGCGCCTGGGGCGTTCATGATCTGGTCAAGGCTGTCCCGGGGCGCTGCAGAGCCAAGGCACTTATTTCAGAAACGCGCGCGTGGAACCGCAGGTCCAGAGATCAAGAGGCCCACCCGGGGACAACTACAGTCGTGGGAAACGAGGTCGGGGACGCGGGGTCCTCTAGGAGAGAAGACACCCAACTGAGGCGTGAGTTCGCGGCGCTGCATGGACCCGCCTCTTCTGCACTTTGAAGCAGCGGTTTGGAGAGAGGTGTGTGTGTGGGTCGCGCGGGGTCGGCGAGGGCGAGTGAGCCTGGGCTGGACCATCTCAGCCTCCTTGCCGGGGGTTTGGCATTTGCTCTGGCTCAGCCTGGCTGTATCACCAACTCAGACTTGGCAGTTTCTTCTTCCCAGTCTCTCCCAATAATCTTCCAGGAAATTTAACTGGGGTTAGTCATGGACACCTCCAGGTCACTTGTGAAATACATTGCAGACAACGACCCACGCATCCCTGTTTATCTCCACTGAAGCTAACACTTCTAGACGGCGTGTGCATCTTCCAGAGGAGCCCGCGGGAGGGGGTGGGAACAGTGGGACCACGCACCCCATGCTTGCCTCTCCAATCCGGACTAGACCCCAGGTCCAGCGCACACTGCTGGGTTCCTCGGACTGGCCAGGAGCGTGGATCCGGATCACCCGCTGCAGGCAGCATCTCAGGCCTCCGTAGCGTCCCCTAAGGTGAAAGGATCCAACTTTGGAGGTTGCTGACGGGGCTCCTTCCTCCCGACTTTGTACTCGGAGAGTGCAGCTCTGCTGGGGTCCCGCGACTGCATCAGGAAGCTAAAAGTAAACCCTCCACGGGAGGGAGCAGGGAGGAAGTGAGAAGCTCGCGGGTGGCGGGTGGCACGATCTGGTCCAGAGCAGGGGCACCAGGAAGTGTTTGGTCTCTGATTCCGAGTGGCTGGCTGGAACGGGCTAGGGGTCGCGGCGTGGAGGTGCAGCCCAGGGTCCGCCGCGAGCGCAACGCCACGCGCCCCCGACGCCCCTGCGCCTCCATCTGGGCTGCGCGCGTGCGCTCTCATTCGCGCTCCCGGGCAGCGTCTGCCGCGTGCCGCTCGGGGCTGCGCGCCTCGCTGACTTCCTCCGCGGCTCCTGCAGCCTGGCTGCGCCCGGGGGCCCGGCGTCGCGTCCCGGGATTCAGCCCCCCCGATTTGCGCGTGGCCCAGCCGTGGGCGCGGGCTGTGTTGCCGGGTGGGAATCTGGGCGGCGCGCAGGGCTAGGTCCACCCGCGTGAGCCTCAGGGACGCGGGGCGTGGTCAGCCCGGAGCAGAGGCATAGCGCCCTCCTCGCGCCCTGGCGATGTTGTGCGAAAAGTTTGAGGCAGAGGGAGCGATCCCTGCGAGTCACCGCCAACCCGCTCGAGGGCCGAGCCCGAGACTTGCTGCCTTCCGACACTGTAGGACCCGGCGTTGGCTCCTTCCCGAGCACAACGGGCAGACTGGGTAGGGACGCCCTCCCTGCCAACTCTACGGTCCGACGGCTGATGGTTGACTGCCTTCGTGGGGCCCCGGCGGATGGCCACACGCCAGCCTGGCGGCTTTCTGTCCGCTCCCGCTCCGGAACCTGCGGGTCCAGCCTCGCCTCGCTCTCGCGGGACTCCAGCTTTGCTCCCACCAGCACACTGCGCATCCGGGCCGAGCGGACCCCTTCCTTGGAGACCCGCGCCCCGGCTCAGCCCGGGGAGGGGACGCGGCGACCGGGCTGGAGGGGACTCCGTTCTTTGTCCCAGAGTCAGCGTCTCAGTGTCCGCTTGGGGAGTTTTACGCAACTGGACACTTCACCAGCCCGGAGTCCGCTCGAGAAAAAGTCACGGGTCTCTGACTCATCCATCCCGGGAACTCCCGGGAAGAGTGCATTCGCTTTGTGGGGTGGGAGCTGTATCTAGAAACCCAGATCCAGCACCCACGGGGCTCCGGTCGCCCCCGCGCGTGGTCCCAGCAACACTGTACCTTCCTGTCCCTCAGATCTGGCCGCCGCGGGGAATGACGCGGGCGCTCTCCCAGCCCTGGCTGGGGGCGGAGAGGGCGAGCCCCACAGCCAGGCGCCCAACGCCCTCCTGGGCAGCACCGATAAGGAGCAGAAGCCCGGAGCCGCCGTTACCTCGAGCAGTGCCCCGACAGCACCAGAGGCCTCCTGGCACAGGGAACCCCAGGACGTGCCTATGGATCCAGGTTTGAGGGCGCACATGGCTGGGAAAGGCCAAAGGGATCCCCTTTCCCTAGAAATGTGGAAGCGCGTCAGGAGGGCTGGATACGCTGGAGAGAAACATGTCCTTATTAGGCAAGAGTCACCTGGGCCTGAGCCAAGGAAAGAGCTATCGGGATGTCCCACTGACCCTCCATCCCCGGACCTCCCCGTGGGAGGCAGTGTAGTTTGTTACCCAAGCGTTGCAAGCTCCGTTTCCTCCACCCCCGTCCCTGTGGCCCTCGTCGGCCCTCTAGCGGCCGGCTAGGGATGCTGTCTTCTCGTGTTGTTTTCACAGCATGGGGCCCCCGGGGCAAGCTCCCACGACCTTGCAGGGTGCTCGTGCTGCTGAACCCGAGGGGCGGCAAGGGTAAGGCCCTGCAGCTCTTCCAGAGCCGTGTTCAGCCTCTTCTGGCCGAGGCTGAGGTGTCCTTCAAGCTGATGATCACTGGTGAGTACTGCCCCCGCGCAGTGCCGGAACCATCTCCTGCCAGGAAATAAGCCCTGAGAGCCGGCAAATCTTCCCCCAGAGCGGCAGAACCACGCCAAGGAGCTTGTGTGTGCAGAGGAACTGAGCTGCTGCGATGCACTGGTGGTCATGTCTGGAGATGGTCTGATCCACGAGGTGAGCGCTGGGCCAGAAGGTGGCTGAGTGGGTTAGAGATGGTGTTTCCTGTGCTGAGGGCACCCCTGCTCTAACAGGTGGTGAACGGGCTCATGGAACGGCCTGACTGGGAAACTGCCATCCAGAAACCCCTGTGTATCCTTCCAGGAGGCTCTGGGAACGCGCTGGCTGCGTCCTTGAACTACTATGCTGGGTGAGAGCCTGGGCCAGAGTGGGTCAGCCCCACTCCTGCCTCTTGTCCCCTGCTACTAGGTTTTGTTTTTTTTAAACTTACATTAATGAGAGTCGCTACTAGGTTTTAAACTCCACTCCTGCCTCGTTCCCAGATCTGGCTGGTGGTTTCCACCTGCCGCCACTGCGCCCACCAGCTCTCTAAGGGACCATATAGGCTTTGCCTGCCCCAACTCCCCAAGAAGAGTAAAAGGCGGCGGCATGGGGGCTCATGCCCTGTTCCATCTGACTTTGAACTCTGCAGGTACGAGCAGGTGACTAATGAAGCTCTCCTGAGAAACTGCACGCTGCTGTTGTGTCGCCGGCACCTGTCACCCATGAATCTTCTGTCCTTGCACACCGCTTCCGGACTGCATCTCTACTCTGTGCTCAGCCTGGCCTGGGGCTTCATTGCTGATGTGGATCTGGAGAGTGAGAAGTACCGGCGGCTGGGGGAGATGCGCTTCACGGTGGGCACCATCTTTCGCCTAGCAGCCCTACGCACCTACCAGGGCCAGCTGGCCTACCTTCCCGTAGGAAGCACGGTCTCTGCGACGAGGGCCGCCTCTCCCACACTAGTGCACAGGGGTCCTGAGGACACACAGCTTGTTCCCCTGGATGAACCAGTGCCCTCTCATTGGACTGTGGTGCCTCACCAGGACTTTGTGCTGGTGCTGGTATTGCTGCACACCCACCTGAGCGCAGAGATGTTTACAGCACCCATGGGCCGTTGTGCAGCTGGTATTATGCACCTGTTCTATGTGCGTGCAGGGGTATCGAGGGCCATGCTGCTGCGCCTCTTCCTGGCTATGCAGAAGGGCAAGCACATGGAATGTGACTGCCCGTACTTGGTACATGTACCCATAGTCGCCTTCCGCCTGGAGCCCAAGAACCAAAGGGGTGTGTTTTCTGTGGATGGAGAGCTGATGATGTGTGAAGCTGTGCAGGGCCAGGTGCACCCAGACTTCTTCTGGATGGTCAGTGGCAGCAGAGATGCCCCACACAGCTAGGACACCCGCAGAGGTCACCTCCAGAAAAACCTTCATGATCTCCTGTGCCTTTGCTCTGTCTAGGCTGAGATGGGGACCCCTCCCTTCATCCTCTGGGATGGAGGTGGTGGGGACCCCTCTGAAGAGGGCAGGCAGGTGGGGCTATAATTTGAGAAGACAAACTGTTCCCCAAAGGCCAGAACCAGACCCTGGGCAGGAGCCGTGCTGGTTGGGCCATTGCCTGTGGAAGGTACTCCCTCTGCTGTAGAGCCCTCCCCTCCCCAAGAATCACATTCAAATAAAATTACATTTCCAACCTGCTGGTCCTGTCCTGGAATGGGGGTGGGGTGGGGCAAGCCAGCCAGGACTGTGGTATTGAATGATGAATGGCACACACATTTTGTGGAATTCAGGATTGAACCCAGGGCCTCTAGCATGCTAGGTAAGCTTACTACCATGGGCATTTTGGTTTTGGGTGCATCTATGTCCTGATAATCTGTCTTCAGTGTCCAGAAACCCTGATCCTGGCCAGCTGCCCAACCCCATGCATGGGAAGACTGGCTCACCTGAGATTCCAGCCCCTCCTATACAATTCTGTCCTAATTTATAGTGGTCTTGGTAGGTGGTAGTGTAACAGAAGGCAGAGTAAGGGGTCTCCCATCTACGTGGCTATAGGGAAGCTATCATCCAGTCTCTTTACTTTCCAGTGTGATTGCTTTGGGGGCCCCCTATATTATTGCATCATCCATCCCTAAGGAAGCCCAACAAAGCCACTGGTTCCCCAGGGTGAACTTCTGGTTTACTGTTGGGACCTTAGGAGGGACATGATGTTCAGTTTCTCCAGGGAAAGCTTTCCTTTTTTTTTTTTTTTTTTTTTAATGTGTATCAGTGTACTGTCTGCATGTAAGTACGTGCACCTGGGTCGTGCAATGCCGCAGAGGTCAGAAGAGGGCATCAGATTCCCCTTGAACTGGAGTTAAAGATGGTTTTTAGAAGCCATGTGGGTGCTGGGAATCAAACCTGGGTCCTCTGCAAGAGCAGCCAGTGCTCTCAACAGCTGAGCCATCTCCCCAGCCCAGGGAAAGAATTCTTGACAACAGATTTCAAAGTCAGAAAAGTTAAGTGGTTCTCCAGAACTGGGCAAGCCCTTTGGGTTTGTTGCCCAGAATACTGACACCCGCTTGTTGCCAGATTCTGTGCTGTCAGGAGCCTGAATGGGCCAGTTGTAGGCTGTGAGGGACCATAGCTACTCAGAGAGGCAGGAACTGTGATCCACTCAGTGTTGGGGAGGGACTATGGGGACAAGACAGTATGGGGACGACTCTGGGCACATAGAGAAGAAAGGCCAACAGAGCACAGAGCTTGAATGAGTAGCAGAGCAGGTTTAATGGTGTCACCTTGTCTTCTTAATGAGCCAACCCCCCAAAAATGCAAGTAAAAAAAAGTTTAATCACACAGCACTTTATACAGATATTGTAAGCAGTAGGCAGTCACATCTCCACATGAATGATGCCCTGGGACGGGACGCACAGTCCCATCAGGCACTCAGGATGCCCTTGAGGTACCGACTGGCTCTGTCCTTCCAAGGCTCTGCCACCTTGGTGGTCGTGGCACAGTGGAGGCGTGGAGCCCACGTAAGGCTGACGAGACGCATCATGCTTTGGCTTTTTTTGTTGTTTTTGTTATCTTTTTTCTAGTAAGAGTATCTTTGCTTTTGAGATTTATTTTTTTCCAACCTTAAATATTACATACATACACCAGAAATTACATAGCTGCAATGTGCTGAACAGCAACCTCTCAACCGGGAGCTTCACATTATCAAAAAGCTTAGAAAACTTGTAAACCTCTGGGCCTGTGGGGTGGGGTCAAGATCCTGCAGCCTCCCGCCCTCTGGACTGTGCCTGCAGAGTTTGTAAGCCAAGGGCTGACTGGGTGGAAGAGGCCCTGGCTGCCTGGGCTGTGCGGATGTTCCTGTCGACTCAGTGGGGAGGAACGAGGCTGGAGGGGAGTAGATTCAGTACAGACCACACGGGCAGGTCTTGGCACGACCGCCAGTGTCAGCAGTGGCCAGGGACTGGAAGGGCAAGGCACCTACAGCCACTTCTTCCCCAGCACCACCCTGTTCTCAACTCCATGTTGGTGTGTGAGGGCTACCAGCTCTCCTGGGTGTTACTCTGAACCTTAGCTCAGTCCCAACCTCTCTTAGAGAGTAAGTTCAACAGGCCAGATCCAGGAGTCAGCGGCAGCAGCTACAGCTCTCCAAAGACAGTGTTGACGCGGGGGACTAGGGGGACCCAGTGGCGGCGACAGCAGGAGGGTCTGGGACATGGGGAGGCTGCAGTCAAACTGAAGAGGAAAGAACCAGGGCACTGCAGGAGCAGCCCACACTTCATGCAAGGCACATCCACCCTCCTGCCCACCTGAAGACCCCAGTCCTAGAGTCGGGCACCGGTTCCCCACACCCCACCTCTGACCTGAGAAGGGGACAGCAAAGGAGCAAGTGCCAGGCCATTCTGCCTGGGCAACAAGGGGAAAACCGCTTCAGTTCCGATTTCCTGTGCCTCAGGGGACCTGCCTGTTGAAACATCACTTCAGAATAGAACGCAGCATCTTGGGACACTTCTTGCACTTCAGCATCAAACTTGCTGTGGGGAGGAGAGGGCAGTGGAGGGCTCGCACTGGGGACAAGGGTAGAGGGCAGGAGGACGGGCAGCAGCCGGCCTCTCCTGTCCTGGTGCTCCTTCCTCTAGGGCTGCTGGCTACTTGTCCTCTGTGCTCTCGGGCATACCTGCCTCTAGCAGGGCAGCACGGAACTGCGTCAGGACGCCCCGGATGCTCTTGATGAAACCCTTAGAGAGGGGGAAGAGGGGGAAGCCGATGTCAGGGTAGCCACTCTTCTCAGGCAGGAAGCTCCGGTAGCTCTTTCTCCGCTTCTTTGGTTTGACACTAGGTGGCACTGGTGCATCAGGAACTGTCTCAGAAGTCTGCTCCGTGTGGTCCCTGCTGGTGGAAGCCAGGCCCTGGGCACCGCCCTCTGAGTCTGAGCCCTGGGAGGCCTCCCCAAGGGCCATCCCAGCATCCTCAGGTTCTTCACGGCCGGAGTCTGAGAGCTCGGCTGCAGCGGGAGGCTCTGGAGAGCCGCTGTCCTTGGGAATCCCGTTGGGCAGTGCCTGGGCCCTCTCCAGCAGAGTGTGAGTTTCCAGCCAGGACTCGATGCGGCTCACCAGCCGCCAGCCACCAGTGCTGAAGTGCTGCCGGATCTCCTGCTCGAAGACCTCAGGAGGCCGCCGCACCAGCTGTGTCATGGACTGCACCACCCGGATCAGTGCCATCTCATTGTAGCAGCGACTGTTCTCGTAGCCTTCCTGCAGGCCCCGATCACTGTCAAAGCCAGCTTCATTGTAGTATGGTTCATTCACCAGGATCAGACCTGCCAGGAAGACACTCTCCGTGAGGGTGGGCTTGCCCTTGATCCACAAGGGGAAAGCTGGTCAGCGTGCCCTCCACCAGCTCCCAGCCCACTTGCCAGCCCAAGGTACCTTGGATAGAGATGAGCACCTGGAGAAGGCTGGATTTGCTTGTCCACCTCTCTGTCCCCTGAAACATGCACGGCACCATCAGGGCTGTCCCAGACAGACACCCACCCATCAAGTCCTCTTGCCACTGGTTGCTGTGCCGTTCTCACCTTTCCAATCCAGGTACCCAGGAGGCTAACGCACACCTTCCCGTTGTCATACAGGTTGGGGTTCAGGCGGCCACTGCACTGGGAGAGGTAGCAAAAGTGGGGGGGCACAGCTGGGTAGATGTTGGGGAGCTGAATGTCAAACAGGTAGAGGCCATCTTCATAGGGGGTTCGTGTGGGGCCCTTGATTAGGGCTGAGAAAAGGTCCTAGAAGGGAACATGGCCTGAGGTTGGCACCTAGGGTCTCGCAGAGCACTGTGGGAAGGGGCGCAGTACTCCAGAGCCACCACCATGCAGACACTGTCTCCAGGCTCCTGTATCTGCTGCTGGTGGCAGGAGTGTGCCAGTCTTGCAGCTACTGGGCACTGAATGTCTGTGTGTGCATGTGTGCACCCCACCAGGCACCGGAGTGTGTGTGTGTGTGCATGTGTGCACCCCACCATGCACCAGAGTGTGTTCATGTGTGGACCCCACCATGCACCAGAGTGTGTGTGTGTTCATGTGTGGACCCCACCATGCACCAGAGTGTGTGTGTGTGCATGTGTGCACCCCACCATGCACCAGTGTGTGTGTGTGCATGTGTGCACCCCACCATGCACCAGAGTGTGTGTGTGTTCATGTGTGCACCCCACCAGGCACTGGAGTGGGGTGGCAAGGAGCTGCAAGGGTTGAAAGGAAGGTGCAGGAATAAGAGCAGGGCCCTCCCATGGTTCTCAGCCACAGTGGAAAGGCGTCTCAGGGACATGGGGAAAGTGTATGTAACCAAACAGAAAGCAACTGCAACTCCTCCACAGCTCAGCTGGGACAGCTGGAATTTTTTAAAGGAATTTTACCAAAACCCAAGAAAAACAAAAGTGTTATCAAGAACCTTAAGCAAAACCAGGCATGGTGGCTCATGCCTGTAATCCAGCACTTAGGAGGTGGAGATGGGGAGCACCTTGTGTTGGAGGCTCAGCCCGCCGTAAGTTACAGAGTGAGACCCTGTTTCAAAAGAACAAAAAACCTCAAGCAGCAGTATGAAGCCTGCTCTGCAGCTGGCTCTTGGCTGGCCCTGGCCCGTCTAGCATTCATACTGTCCCCCCTTCAAGGACAAGGGTCTGCTGAGCATCTCACTGGCAGACAGAACATGGCCTCCCATTCCTCACACCGCCTCCCATAGAGAGGGCCTGTTCCCAACACAGGAGCAGCCAAGTGGAACATGCTGTTTGGTAACAGAGAGAAGATACAAGGGCAGGTCCTGAAGGCCAAACAGGAATGTGCACCATGACCA
Source organism: Rhizomys pruinosus (assembly GCA_009823505.1). Taxonomy (NCBI): domain Eukaryota; kingdom Metazoa; phylum Chordata; class Mammalia; order Rodentia; family Spalacidae; genus Rhizomys; species Rhizomys pruinosus. The sequence goes on from VZQC01004015.1 coordinate 1,320,187, forward strand.
AATGCCGGGCTGACACAGAATGCACTCTTCTGGGAGAAGAGGCCTTGGATTTGGGGGACCAAGGGGTGAGACAGGCAGGCTGAGCACTTCCTACAAGGTTCCAATCTTTTAGAAAGAGCAGAGTCATTATTACATAGATGCAACGCCATTTTGTAAATGAAGGCCCACCAGGGCCCACGGGTGTCCTTGTGGCTGCAGGACTCCATCTGAGCCCTCAGCTAACTGAGCTCCACCCTGGAGATATAGTTACGTGGGTGCTGCTCAACCCTGGGGTTCAGGCACTGTAGGCTGAAGGCCTCTCAGCACTGAGGACCCCACGATGTCCCTGCACCTGACCCCACCAAGTTCCCACCAGTCTACTTGCCATTCTGTCCTCAAAAGTCTTGACCATGATGCCTTCGGGCAGTGAGGTAGCCAGCAGCGCCATCTCCTTCCGTACTGTGCTGAAGAACTTCCTGGCTTCTGGAGGCTGGAACTCAATTTTCTTGAAAGAGTGATTTGCTGGGGGGGGGGGGAGAAGAAAACAGTCAGTGACTACCAGAAGATCCTGGTGGCTGCCCTGGGAAGCACATCCTAGAGGAACAGCTGTTGTGCCCAGGTGCCTCCCACCGCTGTCCTGTGGGGCAGGAGCAGAGCTGGGGAGAGGACAGGCCGCCCAGCCCCAGGTGTGCAAGCACAGACAGGAACCTGGGGTGGATGCGGGAAGTGGTGGCCACTCGAGGGCTGACTCACAGGGTGCGAACTCCAGCACAGAGAAGACCTCGCCCTTGGCACTGGTGAAGGTGACTCCAGGTTTTCCACCACACTGTTGGCAGAGCACTGGAGTCTCACTGGGCCACTCGGCTGGCGACTGACCCTCAGGCTTGTCTTCCTTGCGTTCCATGTCGGGCACTGCCTCCATCTTCTCCTCCTCTGCGATGGCCACATTGTCCAGGGTCTTCTTGAGATTCTCCTGAAGCTTCTTGATGTCGTCTAGAAACTTCTTCTCACGAGTTGGTTTCTCGGGCTCCACGGTGGGCGATGTGGGGGAGCCAGTGAGCAGCTGCTCCACTGTCATGTTCTTGAGGCTCTCCAGGATCTTGATGGCCTCTTTCAGTTCCCGGAAACTCTTGGGAGGCGCGTCCTTGCCAGCTCTCTCCATCAGCCCCGCCATGGGGGACGCCATGGCCACGGCCCCCTGGATGGCAGCTGTGGCAGCCTCCTCACTGATCACCACCCCCTTGTCTTCCTCCGGAGCTACCGGCTGCTCCGTGGGAAGGACGGGGGGCTCTTCTATCTTGGGGTGCTCATCATCCACCAGCCCGTTGTCTGTCTCCCAGCTGTCACTGTCGTCCTCCCACTCGTCTGAGGACGCCCCACTGGTGCTGCCCTCTACTGAATCGTAGTCCGATTCCTCAATCTCAGACTCGATGTTGTATAAGTGCTGGGGGCAGAAAGCGCAGCAGCAGCTCAGACAGGAGCTCATCCTCCGAGTGCTCTGGGTCCCCGTCCTGCCAGCTGAATCTCTTGTATGCTATGAGGTCCCCAGGTCACTGTGGTATGCCCTTGGCCCACACTTCCTCTCCCAGCAGAAGCCCAGCTAATGGCCTCTGCCATCACCACTGGGCAATGTGCCACCTCCAGGACTCAGGCTGGCTACCAGGTAGGCAGAAGGCCTTGTGGGCTACACCAGGAGTGGGTTATCTTACTGGAGGGTTCGGCAGGTCCAGAGAAATTGGCTATGCTGTGTTCTGATCCCTAGAGTGGTCGTCAAGGTGGGGGACAAGCCATTTCTCTGCCTACTTGACCCAAACCCTAGTGGGCACTGGAGAGAGAGCTGGACTGTGACCTCAGCTCAAGTAGAAGAGACAGGAGACCAGCTGGGACTCAGCCCAGCCTTTCCTTTCTCTTCCTAATCTGTCGTTGTTTCTCCTAGAAACAATACTTTTGCACAGCCACACAGTAAGGAGTCCAGAGCAACCTTGAAGTTGGGGAGCAGCTACACACACTTGTGAGACTAAGAAAGCCTCTGTCCTCTGTCCCTGAGGCTTGCGGGTAAAGGCCAAAAAAGCTACTTCTAAAAGAGCTAGAGACAGGCGGATCTTTGTGAGTTCAAGGCCAGCCTGGTCTACAAGGTGAGTTCCAGGACAGCTGGGGCTACAGGGAGACCCTGTCTCGAAAAGACCAAAAAAAAAAAGAGCTAGCCCTAGGCTGTCAGAGATGGGAGCCAGACGGGAACAACCGGCCCCATGGTCAGGGCTTGGCAGCCTCACCTGTGGCAGGTGGTCAGGCCTCGCCAGTCTTACCTGTGGCAGGATGATGGTTTTTGAGTTGTCAGCCCACACCACCTCCACCTTGCTGCTGACATCCACACGTGCCACCTGGCCCACTGATGGCTGCGAGACAAAGGGGACAGAGTTAAAGGTGCTCTCTTGGTGGATGAGTGCTAGAGCACCTGTGAAGGAGCCAGCTGTGGGGGCACAGCTGGGCTGTGATGACTGAGCACCCAGGCTACCCTCTCAGTGTGATGACTGAGCACCCCAGGCTACCCTGTCAGTGTGATGACTGAGCACCCCAGGCTACCCTGTCAGTGTGATGACTGAGCACCCAGGCTACCCTGTCAGTGTGATGACTGAGCACCCAGGCTACCCTCTCAGTGTGATGACTGAGCACCCCAGGCTACCCTGTCAGTGTGATGACTGAGCACCCAGGCTACCCTGTCAGTGTGATGACTGAGCACCCAGGCTACCCTGTCAGTGTGATGACTGAGCACCCAGGCTACCCTGTCAGTGTGATGACTGAGCACCCAGGCTACCCTGTCAGTGTGATGACTGAGCACCCAGGCTACCCTCTCAGTGTGATGACTGAGCACCCAGGCTACCCTGTCAGTGTGATGACTGAGCACCCAGGCAACCCTGTCAGTGTGATGACTGAGCACCCAGGCTACCCTCTTAGTGTGATGACTGAGCACCCAGGCTACCCTCTCAGTGTGATGACTGAGCACCCAGGCTACCCTCTCAATCACCTCCCAGGATCTCTGCCCACAACACCCATTACTTTGCCTGGCAGTGCCAGCCAAGTGTGGCTTCTCACAAGTCCATAGCAAGGCCCTTCCATGGGCAATGTTCGGGCCTCCTTGGCCTAGCATCCCTCCCAGCACATGGCTTCCTGCCTCCAGTGTTTCTATCCTTTCTCCTGTCTTTCTCCTGTCTGGAATCTGTCTCAACCTTTCCCAACAGTCCCACAGCAAAGCTTCACCTGGCTGCTGCCGTGCTGTGCTTTGTGTTTTTGCTGGTTTTATGTGTATGAGTGTTATGCCTGCATGTAAATGTACCCAGGTCACGCAATGCCTGCTGCTGAGGTCAGAAGAGGGTGTTGGGATCTCCTGGACCTGGAGTTATAGTTGTTAGCTGCCATGTGGGTGCTGGGATTGAACCTGGGTCCTCTGTAAGAGCAGCCAGTGCTCTTAACTGCTGAGCTTTGTGATGTATTTTGTGCTGGTTGCGACATTAGCTTACAATACAGAGCTTAAATGAAACAAAGACAGGGCTCAGAAGCCCAAATCCTTCCCCAAGTGTCCTCTTCCTGGGACACCGAGCTAGACCTTCGGGTCTTGTCTCCTGGAGCTACCTGGTGGCAATGTCAGGGATTGCAGTTACTGCCAGGGAGGAAGAGCTAGCAGACTTGGACTTGGGAGGACACACCTCGTCCTCCTTATGCAGAGCTCCGTCCTCAGTGTTGCCAATGCGGATGACGATGTCAGTTGTACGGAATCGAAAGTCAGGGTGGTCAGCAATGTCATAGACACTCACATCCTCCTCTTCTCCAATGAGCTGTGGCACAGAGCAGGCTACTGTGAGCCGGGATCTTACCCCGTTCCCCAGAGTCCACCAGAGGAAGCAACAGGGCAGCACACTCACCTCCACATCGTCCCCACTGGGCCGCAGCTTAAACCACTTCACCATGCAGGTACGGCCAATGTGATCCCCAGACTGTACCACACCATAGACGGCAGGGTCTGGACAGCTGTGGACTAAGGAAATCAGAAGGACTCAACTAGCTGAGCAGCTCTGGGATGCCCGGCAACCGCCTCCTTTAAACCACACAGGCCTGCCCTGGCCCAGAAAAGAGGTTCCTTCAAAAGGTCTTCCCTGATCCTAAACTCCATCCTGACTGACCCAAAGCCTCATCCACAGTTGTCCCACTGACTACTCTGAGGCCAGCACTACCTCGCTTGTCCACCACGAAGTCTCCAGGGCAGAACTCGTTGTTGTCCAGGTGGTGCACAGGGAAGAGGTCATTGGAGCGGATATTGCACTCCACAGAGCCGTCCTGCCACATCACGTCAGCCGATGTCATTGTGGTCACCACCTCCACGGCCACCCTGCCAGGTGCAGGCCCAGGAGCCAGGTTATGCAAATCACCTTCCCCTCCCGCCTTAGTCCCTTATTGGCAGAGTGAGAGCGTCTGGTAAGTGCCAACCTCACCCCACCCCAAATGTGATCCAAGAAAGCCAGGCTAGGGGCCACTGCCACCATCCTGACACCACACTCTGTCCACCAACCCCTATCCTGGCACCACCCATCATCTGCAGACAGGAGTGCTCTGAGCTGTCAGTCCGGGAGCTCCTAAGCACACAGGTGAACCCCAGCAGGCTCTTTCCTGGCCTCTGGCTGGGCATTGGAGGCTGAGGACACGTGCTCTGGATTTACCTGTCCCCTGGCTTGAAGTCACGAGTGATCTTACTCTTCTTCCTCTTGTGTTTCCGCTTTAAGTTCTTGATGGACAAGGGAATGCTCTTTTTGCGACCTGTACCACTTCCGCTCTGGGAGGAGGTGGTGGAGCTGGCGGAGGAGGTCACCGAGCTGGTGTCGTCTGTGTCGTCAGCTGCTTCATCATCTGCATCCTGCTCTGCGGAGTGCAGCCCATTCTCTCCGCCCTCCTTCAACAGGAAAGGGGGCAGGGGCTCACTTGCCTCGTGGGGCTCCTCTGGACCCTCGTCCTGCATCTCCACGGGGCTGGCTCTCCCATCCGGTGGCTCCTCGGGGCTAGCGAACCCTGCTTCGCTCTGGGCTTTGGCCTCCTTCTTCTCTGGGTCCTCCATGGAATGGTCCCTGGGACACTGGGTATCCGTAGTGCAGGACATGATTCTCACAACCTGCTTCTTTAACAGGCGTTTCACCTATGAGGGCAGAGCAGGGAAGACAGCCAATTGTGGAGTGAAGCAGGCAGCAGAGGCCCACTCTGGGCCAGCCTGGTCCCAGGTACCCCAGTCTGGGGGGATTAAGTTATACAGACCTAAGAGGCCAGCAAGGTCCTTGGGGGCTGCCCCCCGAGGCCTAAAGCACAGACTGTCCTTCCTGGCTGTGGAAATGGCTCAAGGCCAGCTCCTCGGATGCCCACCACGCCGACCTCAGGACGTACCTTCTTGGCCATGGAGCCCTCCCCCTGGGCGCAGTTTTTTTCTGGACATTCCCAGGCAATCTTGGCCGGCTCTACCTTGGCTGGGAAGACATACAGACAGCGTTCCCCAAGCTGCCGCTGAGCATGGTCAAAGCATCCGAGACGCTTCACCCTGAAGAGGAAAAGCAGAAGCTTGGCTGGACTTCTGAGAGGCCCATGGATGCTTGGCCCTTCCATGTACTTATGTTCAGGCCACGACTTGTCCAGCATGAGCACCTGGACTGTGGTGGGCTGGAGCATACTCACCTGCCTAGGTTTTCCTGAGTGATGACAGAGGGTGGGGGGCTGACACTGTCCGTGCCCCCAGGGCAGAAACTCTTGGTAATCCATGTGACTTTCAGCTCTACAACCTGCACCTGGGGACAGCAGGTGGGACAGGGGCTCTGTTGGGACAGATTCTAGGGCACTCCCTTTGACCAGTTGCCTAAAGGAAGTGGACCTCCGTTGTCTGTGATACCGTGTTAGAAGCCACCCTCCCCTCATTCTGCCTAAGCAGGGCAAATAGAGAGACCTGTGCCAATCAGGAACTCCATGGCCAGAGGTTTGGCTGACCTCAAGGAGCAGGCTAGAGGGTGAACCAGCTCAGCTCTGGGGCCTGGAGGTCAAGACAGCCACAGGACAGCTGCTGACCCTACCTCCTCCACCACCACTCGGAACTTGCTCTTGGTGCTGAGCACAGGCTTGACCCCTGACAGCCACTGGACGCTGGAGAAGATCTTAGCAGGGCCGATAAGCACCTGGCCTGGGTAGAAGCCATAGGAATCATCAAAGAAGAGACCCTGCAGGTTTATGGGAGGAGGAAAGTACTTGTGAGTGGGCTTCCCTGACTGCCACGGCTGTGTCCACCTCACCAGCAGAAACTACAATAGTTCATAGGACATGGCTTCCAAGCTTCCTGCAGTACATCCCATGGCAAGCACAGCTTTCCCAACATGGTGTAAGCCAATCATCCAGCTACAGACTGTTCTAAACCCCTAACAAGCTCTCAACTAACACATTGCTGTTAGTGGTGGGGAGGGAAGGGTCCACACTCCTGGGAACAAAGGTCTAGAGAGAGTGGTGTCTAAACCTGTGTAATCACACACCTAGGTATGAACTATGTTCACGTACTACTAGGCTAGAGTGTCCCGCTGGACTAAGCCTTTCCGTCCAGGATGAGAAAAGGTTAACAGTGGGCAAGGTGGCACGCGCCTGTAATCCCAGCAATCTGGAGGTGTAGGGAGAATTTTGAGTTAGACGCTAGCCTAAGCTATAGAGCAAGGCTCTGCTCAAAAAAAAAAAAAAAAACCAACAAAAAAACAAACCAAACCAAAATCCCCAGTCATCCACCCAAATAAAACAACACTAAAAACAAAACAAAGAAACAAACGAACAAACCCCACTAACACCACAATGTGAATAAAAGCTAGCTACACTGATGGACGCCTGCCCCTGCCTAACAGTCCACTTTGCTTGGCCCGAGCAGCTCTGAGCTCCCTCCTTGGAGTCCTCATTCTGAGGCAGAGAAAGGCGCCTCCCTTCCCAGAGAGCATAGGTACCGAGTCGCTGACGTGTGGGCAGACGTCATAGAGTTTTGCACCATCTTCTGTGTTCATGGAGCACCTGAAACAGAGAATAGAGGCTTGGTTTCCAGCAGAGCGCAGTGAGCATCAGACAGTGCTAACCAGAGGCACTACAACATCCACATGTCCTAAAACATACCATTATCTTTCACCAACAGCTCTGCTTCTGCAATGGAACAAGACCCTGAGCCCCACGTGAGTGCCTGTCACCACTAATGCATGTACAATAGAGCACCAACTTCAGAAACACCTAAAGGAAGACATCTTACTAAGCTGATATAGATCAGAAATGGAAGGTAAGGTGACCGGCACAGGGTTAGCCCTACGATAAAGGCCCTGAACTTGTGCAGCACCTGTTACTGCCCTAGACCAAACCTAACCTCAAAAGCCCTGTCAGGAAACACCCTCCTAACTCACTTCTGGCAGGCAGCCTCCCCTAAGCAGATAGGTCCTTGGCAGAGATACCTACCTGGCACCATTGGATAACTTTAGGATGATCTGGTTCTTTAAGTCATAGACCTTCCCCAGCCAGCAATCATATGCAATGTAGTCTCCATACATGAAGGGCTGCAGAGCAAGAACACAGGGCAGTGAGAGAGGGCAGACAGACACTGCTGGGGTTTGGAGCCGGAGATTTTCCCTAGCTGGATTTACAGTTGCTAGAGCAGGATGCTCCCACAAGTTCTAGGCTGCACTCCAAGCCACTTTGCAGAGAGTTCTGGTAGGTGGGTTCCTGGGGGGTAGGAAGGGCCCACAGAGGCAGAGGAGACAGTGCATAATTGGAGGTGGGCTTTGTAGACAGATTTGAGCTTCAGCAAATAGGCCAATAATCATGGATACCAAGACCAGTGTTCTCACTGCTGAAGGTGTCCAATGACAGAAAGGGAGCAGTCAAGAGCATTCAGCTGCAACAAAAGGTGTCAGGGTGGAGACATACATTCTATTATATATATTATATATTATATGGTATACAAGGCACTGACATACTTAGATGTCTGTGCATATACATGCTGTACATATATATGTATTTCCCAGTGCTGTCACAAGATGGCTGAGTAGCAATCAGATCTTAGTTTCCTGGTTTTATTTGCTTTGTCTGTTGTGTTGCAGATCAAACTCAGGTTTGGACAAAGCATGTAAGTACTCTACCAGAGACCTACCTCCACAGCTCTAAGATCTTGGGGGTGTGTGTTTGTTTTCAGACGATCTCATTATGTAACCCTGGCTGGCTGGAACTCAGAGATCCTCTTGCCTCTGGTTCTGGAGTGCTGGGATTAAAGGGATGCACCAGCAATTCTAGTTTATTTATGTTTCTCTGTGTGTCCCATATGTTTGGGTGCCTGAGGAAGCCAGAAGAAGGCATCAGATCCCATAGAAGTAGGGTTACAGATAGTTGTGAGTCACCTATGTGGGTGATGAGAATTGAACTAAGGTCTTCCCAAGAGCAGTATGCTCTCTTAATTGCTAAGCCATCTCTCAAGCCTGATTTTCAATTTTAAAAATGCTAATCTTGGGGCTGGAGAGATGGCCTCACGGTTAAGAGCACCAACTGCTCTTGCAGAGGACCTGGGTTCAATCCCCAGCACCCACATGGTGGCTGAGAACCGTCTTTAACTCCAGCTCCAGGGAAATCTGACACCCTCTTCTGACCTCTGCTGCACTGCACGACACGGGTGCACAATCCTACATGCAGACAGTACATTCATACACATAATAAAATAAAAGAAATAAAATAAAAAAAAATATATATAAATGCTAATCTCACTGGGTATGGTGGCGCGTGCCTTTAATCCTAGGACTTGAAAGGCAGAGGGAGGTGGATCTCTGTTGAGTTCAAGGCCTGCCTGGTCTACAGAGTGAGTTTCAGGCCAGCTGGGGCTATGGAGACCCTGTCTCCAAAATAAAACAAAGAAATAAATAAAATACCAATCTTGGTGGGCATGGTGGCACATGCCTTTAATCCCAGCACTCAGGAGGCAGAGGCAGGCGGATCTCTGTGAGTTCAAGGCCAGCCTGATCTACATAGTAAGTTCCAGGACAGCTGGGGCCTACAGGGAAACCTTGTCTCAAAAAGACCAAAAAAAGAAAAAATATATAAAATGCCAATCTTGGAGCTGGTGAGATGGCTCAGTGGGTAAAGGCACTTACTGTGCACGTCTGGTGACCAGAGTTAAAACCAGGGTAAAGGTCGAAGGAGAGAACCAATTTCATAAAGTCTTCTGACCTCCACATACACATGCATGCAGATATACATCATGCACACACACTCACATAATAAATAGAATTAAAATGTCACTTTTCCCCACATGGAACCAGGCTTTTTTGTTTTTCTTTATATATATATATATAATTTTTTAAAATTTTATTTATTTTTGTATGTGTATGAATGTACCGTCTGCATGTAGGTTTGTGCACCCGTGCCGTGCAATGCCGCGGAGGTCAGAAGAGGGTGTCGGATTCCCCTGGAACTGGAGTTCTCCTGGAATTGGAGTTACAGATGGTTCTTAGCCGCCATGTGGGTGCTGGGGATCGAACCCTGGTCCTCTGCAAGAGCAGTCAGTGCTCTTAACCGCTAGGCTATCTCTCCAGCCCCATATATATATATATATTTAATTTTATTTATTTTCTATGTGTATGAATGAACTGTCTGCATGTAGGTTTGTGCACCTGCGTCGTACAATGCCTCAGAGGTCAGAAGAGGGTCTTGGATTCCCCTGGAACTGGAGTTATCCTGGAATTGGAGTTACAGACGGTTCTTAGCCGCCATGTGGGTGCTGGGGATTGAACCCGGGTCCTCTGCAAGAGCAGTCGGTACTCTTAACTGCTAGGCTATCTCTCAGCCCAGGAATCAGGCTTTTTGGACAAATGGATGATTCTAGAGCTGGGCAAGAAAGTGTATAAGATGAGCCTGGAGTATCTCAGTGTACCAGAAACTAAGACAAGTATTTCGAAAAAGTGGAAACAAAGAAGCTAGCCCAAAGGATCTTCCACTGGCCTAATCTGGGGCAATTTAGCAAAATATGTAATGAGAGTAATAGATTACATGCAATTGAATAAAATAGAACTCGTCAGTGCATGCCGATATAAAAACGAAGTGTCAGAGGAGAGAAGGAAATGAGTAATGAGAACTCCATCAGTCAGTGACCGATGCAGACACCTCCTATCTAGGGGCTTACGTGCAAAGGCAACCCTGAGACTGCCAGAGGCCAGCTGGCCACAGTGACCATGCTACACCTAGCAAGGCTACACTCAGTAAGAGGCTGGGCAGGAGCAGCACAGATGGTGTGTGGCCAAGAGAAGCAGAGCTGTTCGAGGTGAGAGACCACTCACCCAGATGTGTTGCAGGTCCTTGCTGTTCACAGGGTAGATGATACAGTTGGTACCAATGAGCTTGACTGCACAGTCGATGTTGACATCTATCACTGTACCGCACTGACTGTCCTGGAGGAAGGAGGGGGGATCCAGCAGGTCACTGTGGCTGACCCCACCCAGACAGCCCCACTGAACCAGGCAGCTCTCCTGCAGAAGCAGGCAGGTGGCTACCCTTTGACCCAGGCTGGGGTGGGGTGGGGATGAGACTCACAGTGGAGCGCATGTGACGGACTACATCTCGGGGTACCACAGAACGGTCCTCCAGTTTCAGCTGTAAAGAAAACACCAGTGAGAGAAGGCGTGGAGGCCACAGTGCCTTCAGAAGCTACCCCACCAAGTATGCAGAACCTTCAAGTGTCACCCCAACAACACACCTTGCCAGCACCTAGATCCAAAGGCAGAATGAGTCCCACCTGTTCTTCAAGTTCTCCTGCACCGCTGTCTCCCACCAAAGGCCAACAAGCAGGCTCCTTCATCTCTACCTCCCATTGCCTCCCCCTCCCCCCTAGAGGTACACCTGTGCATCAGAAAGTATGGCTAGCTGTCGGACCACAGGACTCACTCTAGGGCAAGACTTAAGCCCGTTCTACAAAGCAAATGTTTTCCTGAGTTAATCCCTCTTCAATTGCCTGTCCTCCAACCCTGGCTATCAGTGCTTAGGAGGGGTGGGGGACAGGAATGACACTGGGTATGGAGGTCACCCTGAAGCCAGCCATCACCTGATACCACCTTCTAATCTGGGTTATTCCCCCTGCTCAGCTGCAGCCTGCTCCTTATTTGCAGTGCTGCTGAGCCTGTGCATGCTGAGAAGCTCTAGGGCTGGCTGGCTGCAGAGCTTGACCTGTCCCTCCACAAAGCCCAAGCAGCTGTCACCTCCTGCCGCCAGGCTGCTGGGTGGCCTCTAACAGCCCAGGAAGGCTCAGTCCACTTCCAGGCCTGCTTGTCTTCCCTTCTATTGGCTCTCCAACCCTGGACTACTCCTCTGTAGTCCACTGGCAACCCCAGAAATGATGGGAGCTCTGGATCTCCCGCACTCTAAGACCTACAACTGCACACCTGGGAGAGCTATTCTCTCAAAGTCCAGCCAACCCAACACTGCTCATCAGAAAGGCCTGTCGACGACTCCCTGGGCATGAAAGGTGACGGAAATGTGGAAAAAGGAAGTTACTGGTACAAGGCCACCCATACTGTGGCAACAACAACTAAAACAAACTCCAGTAGTAAGATGTGACTTGTTTTAGGGGAAGCAATGAACTCCACCTTCAAGCAGTGGGGCACCGATTCCCATGGGAACCATGACAGACAGCCTGTGGTCAGGCACTGAGAAACCTCAGGCAGCCCACTGTAGCACAAACAAAATGGAACCTTGGCAGCCAATGCAGGACATTTATGTCAGGATGCAACAGGCCATGGAAGCAAGCTCGGCTGGTGGATGTACACACAGCCACTGCCATTACTGCCTGGTTCAGTGCCGTGGAACACAGGGTGAGACCTTGGAGACTGCTCCAAGACCACTGTGAGGGGCACACTGACAGGCTGGTGGCCCCTCTTAGCTACAAAGACACTGTGTGCTGCCCCACCCAATCTCAACTGCCTCCAAAAAGCAACAAGTAGCGACCTAGGTCATTGTCACAAAAAACAGACTGACGGGGAATCCAAGGGCTCCAAGGAGCATCCTTGAGGACAGCTGAGCTCCAGATCATTCCCCTGGTGGCATTTGTCAGGTCCAGAGCATAAGCAGAAGAGGGTAGAGCTACACATGTGGAGACTTGATTACACAGTGTGGTGGTTTGAATGAGTGTCCCCCATAGGCTGTAAGTATTCAGACATTTTGTCACCAGTTGGTGGCACTGTTCTTGGAGGTCTCAGAAGGTGTGGCCTTGCTGGAGGAAGTATGTCATTGGGGGCAGACTTAGTGAGTTTAACAAGCCTTGCGGTCTCCAGTCTCTCTCTCTCTCTGCTTCCTGTGCTCATTGAGAGATGTGACCCTCAGCTTGCTGCTCCAGCCCCCAGCCACCATGCTTCCCGCCACAACGGACTCTGATTCCCTGGAACCGTCAATCGTGAGCTCAAAAAAACTCTTCTTTTTATAAGTTCCCTTGCTCATGGTGGTTTTATCACAGCAACAGAAAAGTGACTAATACAGTTATTTGGTACCAGAGAGTGGGCTGTTGGCTGTGAAGAACCTGACCATGTGGATGTTTGGAGATATGTGGAAGACTTTGGAACTTTGGGCTAGAAAAGCTGTTGACTACTGTAAGCAGAGCTTAAGGGGCCATTCTAGTAGAAGCCTGGAAGAAAGCAATGCTGCAAAAAATGTAGTTCCAGAGGAAAATAAAGACTTAGGCAGCAACTGGGATATTTTGGCAGAGTCTGGCAGCAGTTTGCCCACAGCCCAAATGCTTGCCTGATGCTAAGTTGAAAAGTAATGGACTAATGTCTTTGGCGGAGGATATTTCAAGATAGCCTAATGTAGAAATGGTGGAATGGGTATTAATGGTGAATATTGTACAGATCTACAGTGAAGAAGAGCAGATGGGGCAGAAAGAAATGCAGAATGTACAATCTGGATCTGAAAACTGCACTAGGAAGATTAAAGGTGGGGCCAAGGCATGTGAAGGAGAGGTTCCTTTTGATAAGGAGATTAAAGTGATTAAGGAGAGGCCTAGCTATTTAAAAGTAAACAACAGAAATAGTACCTTCAGGGCAAGACCACACCCAGCTAAGCCTCCAATTTTTGAAAGGAAAATACTGGGGGCTGGAGAGATGGCCTAGTGGTTAAGAGCACCAACTGCTCTTGCAGAGGACCCGGGTTCGATCCCCAGCACCCACATGGTGGATAAGAACTGCCTGTAACTCCAATTCCAGGAGGACTCCAGTTCCAGGGGAATCCGAGACCCTCTTCTGACCTCCATGGCATTGCACGACACGGCTGCACAAACCTACATGCAGACAGTACATTCATACACATACAAAAATAAATAAAATTAAAAAAAAAAAAAAGGAAAATACTGAAAGCATTTTCTACTCCAAGTCCAGGGCAGAGAAAATTTACAAATGTGGTTAAAGTAGGAGAGAGTCCATCCCGAACTTGCAGCCAAACTTGGCAATTTCACTCATGTTGTGCTGGCTTTAGAGGCAAGAAGGATACAAGAGTGAAGGGGTCATCAGTTCTTCCTCCTCGGTTTCAGAGAGCCACAGAGGCCAGGCAGAATGCAGCAGGGGCATCTCTGAATAAAGAAGGCCCTGATAGGCCACTGCGTGAAGCTGTGAATGTGAAGCCTGGTTGGCAGCAGAGACCCCAAGAAGACATCCCAGATGCCAGACCTGTGAGATATTTGCCAAGGAGAGCTGCATACAGGGAGTGGTACCAGCCTAAGAAAGAGATTCATGTTGCACTCAATCCTGGAAGAGCTGAGCCATCTAAGCCCTTTGGAAGTAAATTCCCAGAAGTCACACATGGAGCTACTGGACTTGGTGTTTGCCCTGCTGGTTTTTGGTCTTGTTTTGGTCCAGTATTTCCTCACTATGCCTCTATTCCTCCCTTTTGAAATGGGAATGTGTATTCAGTTCCACTGTCCGTTGGGAGTATGTAATTTGCCTTTTGATTTTACAGGAGCTTACAGTTAAGAGATTGGCCTGTGTCTCAGAAGAGATTTTGGACTGTAGACTTTTAAATAGAATTGAGACTGGTAAAAGACTTATTGGGACTTTTTTTTTTTTTTAATCAGCGGTGTTGCAGTCCTGATGTACGCAGAGCTGCAATCATCTATCATGCAAACTCCAATCATCTTTCGCTAATGGGGACTTTTAATGCATTGTGCATTTTTAAAAAAATTTTTTTATAATTTTATTTATTTTGTACGCACATATGAAGTGTACTTGTCTGCATGCACGTTCCATGCACCCAGTCGTGCAATGTGCACGAGGTCAGAACGCGAGGCGTCTCAGATTCCCTGGAACTGAGGTTCTCCTAGAATTGGAGTTTCGACGGTTTCTGGCCCCCATGTGGGGCTCGGGGATCGAACCCGTGGTCCTCTGCAAAGATCGGGTCGGAGCTCTCAACCGCTAGGTCCATACTCTCCAGCCCCGACATTTTGCATTTTATATGGTAAGAGCCTATGGGGTGCAGGGAGTATGAATATGGTGGTTTGAAGATCGTGTCCCCATAGGCTTTACGTATTCAGACTTTTTTTTTTTTTTTTTTGTCTTTGCAGCAGGGTCTCCCTGTAGCCCCAGCTGTCCTGGAACTCACTCTGTACACCAGGCTGGCCTTGAACTCACAAAGATCCGCCTGCCTCTGCCTCCCAAGTGCTAGGATTAAGTATTCAGACATTTTGTCTCCAGTTGGTGGCACTGTTCTTGGAGGTCTTATAAGGTGTGGCCGTGCTGGAGGAAGTACGTTATTGGGGGCAAGCTTAGTGAGTTTAACAAGCCTTTTGGTCTCCAGTCTCTCTCTCTGCTTCCTGTGCTCATTGTGAGATGTGACCCTCTGCTTGCTGCTCCAGCCCTGGCCACCATGCTTCCTGCCACAATGGACTCTGATTCCTTGGAACCGTCAATCGTGAGCTCAAATAAACTCTTCCTTTTGTAAGTTCCCTTGCTCACAGTGGTTTTATCACAGCAACAGAAAAGTGACTAATACGCACAGTCTTACACAACATGCATGTTGTATGTGCACAGCCTTGTGTGGAAAGCACATGGAAAATTAAGGCCCTGGCTCTAAGGCCAATGCAGAGGATGCTGCGTAGCAAGGAGGACCCTACAGAAGTGCAGCCTGCCTCCATGGCTGTGGCCCAGAGTGCAGCTCCACTTCAACTGGAAGCTGTCTTCAGGGACTCTTCTGATGTGTCTGTGAAGGAGCTCCATTTCCCCAGAGACCTGCTAACACTGGGAGCAGGTGGGAGGTGACAGGGAAGTGGGGCCCAGAGGCCACCATACTACACTCTCCTGTCTTGCCAGTCTTGAAGAGGGGACAAAGCTCCATCATTCTGACTTTCCCACCTTACTCCCATGTCACCCCAACACCAGCATGGCTTCCTTCAAAGGCCCTGCACTGCACAGCTCCTTCTTAGTCTCTTACCCCTCCATCCTTGCCCCAGCACAGACTGCCCACTTCTCAAAGCCTTCTGACAGGCCATTCTGTTAAGACCTGCTGTCACCCCAGGGAGCTTCCTCTGCTCCTCTTACTAAGCCCAGGCTGTTTTCTGAGCATATGTCACCTGGAAGATGCTTACAACTTCATCAAGTATTTTACCACCACCCCAACTGTCATTAACATTTACAGATAAGCAAGCAGGCATAAAGTAAGCTACTTGTTCAAGGGCACACAGCTTCTAGGGGTGGAGCCGGGATGTGAACTCAGCAGTCTGGCTCCTGTCCCTTCTCTTCATCCTTCCCAAAACTGCAGAGATAGGAACAGAGTAAAATATTTCTGGCAGGTTCACACATCCTCAAACCCAGTCTTCCAGTTACAAAATGTTCCGGGGTGTTTGGAAGGCAGGTGTGGTGTGAGTGTCCTGGGCCTCGGGTGTGGGCAGTGTGCCCTTCACTTCTCCTTCCACCTGAGAGGTTATGTACTCAAATCCCAGGTGCCAGCCATCACTGGGGGGAGTGGGGAGACAAGCACCAGAGGGCACTGAATCTAGAGAAAAACTAGGGCCATCACCCAAGTCTTGACTGGCAAGTAGGCCCTGATGTCGTGTTTACAGCACAGTGAGCAAGCGGCCTTGCTGAAGGAAGTAGCTACTGGGCAAGCTTTGGGCTTTGAGTGTCCTGTCCAGGCCAGTGTCTGGCTCCTGTGCAGGTGGAAATGAGAGCGCCTGAGTCTCCTGCTCCTGCAGCCATGCCCTCCTTGCATCATGTGCTCTCTCTGGAATAGTAAGCCAAATAAAACTCTTGCTTCTCTAAGCTGCCTTGGTGATGGTGTTTTACCACAACAAAAAGTAACAGCAAATGGTGAGAGGGTCTGCATGGATTACTTTGGGTACATGGAAAGAACCGTTCCTTCACCTCATGTGGAAACAACTCAGGGCGGAGATGTGAGAGAGGGGAGCCCAGCTTTCAGGGCTTCAGTGTCTCCAGGATGCTCATGTTAACAGAGCACTTCATGTGCTACCCCTGCTCTGCTAGGCCCTGGCAGTGCAGGAGATGGCATGGGCTAGACAAGAGTTGACTGATCAAAGAAGGGCACTTCAAGGTGACATTTCACAACAGATCTGTGTGAATAAGGCAGTGAGCTTTCCAGACGGAAGAGAAGGCTTACAGACACTGGGTGTCTGGAGGCTGGCAGGGCTCCAGAGAATGGAAAGAGGGAGTCAGGTGACTCAAGCCTTTAAAGTCCATCCTGAGCAAGGCAGAAGTCCCTTCAGGCTGAGCCAAGGAAATGTAATGGGGCCATCTGCTGCTGATGGGAATGTGGAATGGGCGGGAACTGGTTCAGTGATTTTCAACTGGGAGCCACTCTGCTCCCCAGGGGACATTTGGAAAGGGCTAGCAATATGGCTGTCCTATATGGGGGATGTGAGTGAACATCATACGATTCACAAAGAACAAGCTCCTACTACACAGTCACCTGGCCGCAGTATCAGCAGCGTCCAGGCTGAGGACCCCCGAGGCTGCTCAGGGAGCAGGCACTGAGAGAGCAATGAAGTCAAGGTGGAAGCCATGGAAGTCAAGGTGGAAGCCATGGAAGTCAAGGTGGAAGCCATGGAAGTCAAGGTGGAAGCCATGGAAGTCAAGGTGGAAGCCATGGAGGTCAAGGTGGAAGCCACGGAAGTCAAGGTGGAAGCCATGGAAGTCAGGTGGAAAGCCATGGAGGTCAATGGTGGAAGCCATGGAGGTCAAGGTGGAAGCCATGGAAGTCAAGGTGGAAGCCATGGAGGCCAAAGGACACCTGCCACCTCCACTGGAGCTCGCCTCTCACCTTTTCACTTTTATTTATTTATTTATTTTATTATTTATTTATTATTTATTTATTTATTTATCTTTTTGAGACAGGGTCTCCCTGTAGCTCCGGCTGTCCTGGAACTCACTCTGTAGACCAGGCTGGCCTTGAACTCATAGAGAGCCGCCTGCCTCTGCCTCCCAAGTGCTAGGATTAAAGGCGTGCGCCACCATGCCCAGCTTTACCTTTTCATTTTAAATTGACCAAAAAACCCCCCTGTATATACTGGTGGAAAGATGGCTCAGCAGTTAAGAGCAGCAGTTGCTCTTGCAAAGGACCCAGGTTTAGTTTCCAGCACCCACATGACAGCTAGTAACAACCTAGGTTCTGGGGATCCGACGCGGTTCTAGTTTGTCTTCCATTGCTGTGACAAAACACTCTGACCGACACCAATTTGGGGAGGAAAGGGTTTTTCAGCTTACATCTCCTGGGTCACAGTTCATCACTCAGGGAGCCCAAGGCAAGGAACTCAGGGCAGAACCTGGAGGCAGGAGCTGAAGCACAGGCCATGGAGGAATGCTGTTTCACTGGCTTGCTCCCCTGGGCCCATGCCCGCCTGACCTCTTTTTTTTTTTTTTTGGTCTTTTCGAGCAGGGTCTCTCCTGCAGTCCCAGCTGTCCTGGAACTCACTCTGTAGACCAGGCTGGCCTTGAACTCACAAAAAGATCTGCCTGCCTCTGCCTCCCGAGTGCTAGAATTAAAGGCGTGCGCCACCATGCCCAGCTTCCAGCCTGACCTCTTATTACATACACACAACCTGCCAGGGTGCACCACCCATGTGGCTGGGCCCTCCCCACATTGCCCAAACTCACAGACAATACTCACTAGACAGTGGCCCACAGGCCAACCAATGGAGCCCAATTCCCCAATTGAGGCTCCCTCAACCCAGGTGTGTCAACTTGACACTAAAGCTATCCAGCACAGACACCCTCTTCTGGCCTCTGTGGACGTTGCACACACAAGGTGCTTAGTTTAAATACATGCACACAAAACACTCCTATACATAACAAAACAACAACAACAAAACCTATATACTGGGCTGAGGAGGGGGCTCACCGGGTAATGTGCTTGCTGTGCAGCGTGAAGGCCAGAGTTCAGATGCTGGTGCCCACAGAAAAGCAGGCGAGGTGGCACACCAGGAGCTCTAGTACTGGGGGGATAGCTGCAATTCTCAACTTTTGGCCAGCTAGTCAGCCTAAACAGGAAACTCCAGATCCTGTGAGAGGCTCTGTTTAAAACAGTAGGTGGAGGGATCAGCCAGACGACCTGTGGTAAAAGGTACTTGGTACCAAGTCTGATCAGCTGAATTGATCCCTGGAACCCACATAGTGGAAGAAGAGAACTGACTCCCATGGGTTATCCTCCGACCTCTACACATGTACTATGATACAAGTGTACCACGCAGTAAATAATAAATGTAATAGAAATTTTAGCTGGCCAGGCATGGTAGCACACGCCTTTAATCCCAGCACTTGGGAGGCAGAGGCAGGCGGATCTCTGTGAGTTCAAGGCCAGCCTGGTCTATGTAGCGAGTTCCAGGCCAGCTGGGACTAAAGGGAGACCCTGTCTCAAAAAAAGACCAAAAAAAAAAAAAATTTATGGAGAAGAGGTCACCTGATATCGACCTTAGGCCTGAGTGAATACACCCCCACACATGCTCCCCTGCCCACAAATATACCATATGTGCACACACAGACAAAACCTTTGGCCTTTACACACTCAGACATGAGTGAGTACACCCACATCCATCCATAAATACACCACACATGCATACACAAACTGTGTATATTTATGAGGTGCTGGACACATTCTGAAAACTCAAACAGTAAGAGAGGGTAGAGCACTGGAGCTGGGGAGAGAACAGCACTGCACTGCAGGGTGGGCAGGTCACCTCCTCCTGAAGCTCACGCTCATCTCAGCTGCACCTGACCCTCGCACCTCAACCACACAGGAAGGGCAGCTAGCTGTGGTGCAGCTCCTGTCAGTACCTCATTCCCAACACCGACGTTGGCTGACCAGGTGTAACCAAAATTCCCTGACTATAAGCTTCCCAGAACAGCAAGGTAGATTATAGCTGATCAACACACTGAAAACAGAGGAAGCTAAATGGAAAAGGTACATCCAACTAACAGACTCCTCACTCAAGGGGAGCTGAAGGAAGGTCACAGGACAGGCTTTAGTGGTTCTGAATATGTATGTCTAAGACTGGGAGCCACTTGGAGCCACTGTCATTCCTCCCTGTCACCAACAGGGAAAGCTATGGTGGGATATGTGACACACACAGATGTGATGTCTGTCGTACACTCTCAGGAGGAAAATCACTTCATCTTTTCTGGGACCAGTGGTGTTACCAGACCGGAGCTTTCATTCACAACTGGGAATAGGAACAAACACAAGCAGGCACCTCCAGCAGGACCCCATGCCCTCTGCAGCTTGACAGTCAAGGGTTTCAAGGATAGGCTACCTGCCAGCCCCAGGCTGCACCCTGGCGAGAGGAAAAGTGGGGCCAGCTAGCGGTGGACTGTGGTTTGGACAGTGTTCAAAGAGTGAGGCTGACCATCAGTGACTGAGCCAGGCCTGAGATGCATCCCAGGAAGCCCAGCAGACAAACAGGTCTGCTACCACCTGGCCTAGAACTTCATCCAGATCCCACCATGCTCTGCTAATAAAATAAAAAAAATTAAAAAATAAAAAAGAGATGAGGTTGGGCATGGTGGTGCAGACCTTTAATCCCAGCACTTGAGAGGCAGAAGCAGGAAAATCTCTGTGAGTTCAAGACCAGCCTGATCTACACAGTGAGTTCTAGGACAGCTGGGGCTAAAGGGAGACTGTCTCAAAAATACAGGGGGGGAAAAAAAGAAGAAATGAAAAGAGCTGCAAGGAACACATCCTCTGCTACTTCTGGAATCTTCCTTGTTTAGAGAACAGCACCTGCAGCTCTGCTCCCCGGGAAAAGTGGGACCAGAAGGCCAGGTCCCCCAGTGCGCAGGGCCTGCTCAGCCCAGCCTCCCCGAGTCCACAACAGCCACACCTGCTTTACAAATAACCACATCTGCTATTTCCAGGCAGATAAAATGAAGACCAGTAGCAGCATGCTGGCATCTCAGAGTGTCAACAAGTGTGCAGACATCAGGGCCGACATCATCTCCTGGGTGGATCACTGCATCTGAGAACTTCAAATGCCCACCTGTCCACGTCCCTCTCTATTAGGGCACACCAGAAACAGGTTTCCTAGGACAGGGAACTGAGGGGGACGGATGGATGGACTGACGGATGGGGGACACCAGCTAAGTTCTGTCCCCTCCTAGGTGCAGTGAGACAAGACTATAGCCAGCCACAGGAGGCCGAGTGCTGTGGGGGACGTTGGGATACAGTGTGGTACACAGAAGGGCCACACAGAACCGGGTTTTGCTGAGGCCCAGCGGGTCTCAGGGACTGTAAATCTCCTGGGGACAGGGCAGCACCAGGCAGGATGAGTTCTGCCTGCTGCAGCACTGAAGCTGACATCCCGAGGTCTCCAGGGCCTGACTGCTGCTGGTTTAGCAGATGTTTTTGCCTTGGGCCACACTGTGTTCTTTGCATATGGCTGGTCCATTTGGGGTATATAACCCTACAGATCCCCAAAACGAGTCGGGTGGGTCCACAGGAACTGGGGCACCAAGGCAGGGCCTCCACAAGGCCCAGGCAGTTTCTCTCCTGAGGAGCTAACAGCTCAGCTGTAGAAGCCAAACGCACATGAACTAATATTTACAAAGGATGGAAGAAGTTGTCTCACCACTGGTGCATTATTGAATGGGAAAGATTTGAGGTCTACCAGGGGAGCTATTGGAAGAAACCTGACAGGAGACTGTAGTAGTGGCCATCTCTTGAGTTGGTCAACATGGTCTACCTGCCCCGTTTTATGAGTGGAGACACAGTGGTAGGCTGAACCAGACTGCATCAGAGTGCACACAGAACTGATTTAAGCTGTGTTCAGAGGCAACTGCTAACACATCTCAGCACAGTGTGGAAAAAGCTCTTGGTTAGGGGAGGGAACAGCACCATCCAAACCCTGGGGAAGGGAGGGAGGTTATCTCGGGCCAGGCAGAGAGAGCAGGGAAGAAAGGCAAGCGTTAGGGTCTTGCAGACCCTAGTGGACACCTCAGGAGGACGATCTGATTCCCACTCAGAGCCAAGAAATGCATGGCACCCAGCTGGGCCACATAGGAAGGCTCAGATGAGTGCAGACAGGCTCAAGGCCAGAACCCGGATGATGGCTCCTACACAATTACACATTCCCTTTCCCCTGGGAGTGTACGGAGGGCTCTATCATCTCAAGAACTCATCACATGCCTGGAGGAGCTACGTCTTACTCTCAGTAACCGCAGGGTGGCGCTTATCTGACCACATTCCACTGTGCTGTCTTTGAAGGGCAACTGGAGGAAACCAACAAGGGGCTCCTTAAAATGATGGTGGAGGCCATACAGCCAGCTCAGCAGAGCTGAAGGAGGGAGATTATGAAGCAGTGAAAAAAAATGGAAGCAGCAGGGACAGGTCCCTTGGAAGGAGGAACAGGCGTTTTAGGGTGATGGCTTATCAGAATCCCCAGGGGAGCTCTTCAAAAATGCAGAACAGTGATTTTTTAATACAGACCTACTGAATGAGTGCGTGGATGAGGGCGGGAACATACCCCGTCCCCCACAAGCCTGGGGGCTGAACCTAGTGCTTCATGCACACTGGGCAAGCACACCACCATCGAATTACAAACAAAATCTTTCTCTTTTATTTGTTTCTGTCCTTCTTTTAGGTCTCATTAAATAGTACAGGCTGGGGGGCTGGAGGGATGGCTCAGTGGTTAATAGCGCTGACTGCTCTTGCAGAGGACCCAGGTTCAATTCCCAGCACCCAGATGGCAGCTAAGAACCATCTTTAAGCTGGGCGTGGGGGCGCCCACCTTTAACTCTAGCACTCAGAAGCCAGAGGCAGGTGGTTCTCTGAGTTCAAGGTCAGACTGGTCTACAGAGTGACTTCCAGGCCAGATGGGGCTACAGGGAGAGACCCTGTCTCAAAAAGACAAAAAAAAAAAAAAGTCCAGGCTGACCTTGAACTGAGGATACTCCTGCCTCAGGCTCCTGAGTGCTGGGATCATAGGTGTGTGTAACCACACCTAGCTGAGACATTTGTTTTTAATAGCTTGATCTGTGGCTCAAGGTGTGATAGCATAGTGGCTTAAAATAATTAACTCACTCAGAATCCCCAGACTGACACTCCTTCCCTCTCTGTGGTTCAGCCTTGAGGGCAGACACCATGGCTTCAAGTCCTCCAAAGGCTGTGGCCCTAGCTTTAAGACACTGCTCTGCTGGGCCAGATTCCAGACTAGACCAGCTCCTAAGCAGGTGCCAAAAGGCTCCAAAAGCAGTTTTCTCAACCTCTGTGTATGTATGGGGGTGGAGCAAGCACCTGAGACAGAGAGACACACAAAGGCAAAGTCTGACTCCAACATCTGTTACCAAGGAAGCAGAGTAGACTTAACATGCATCCTCAAACCCACAGGACAGTTAGCCACTGTAAAGACTTCCAGGTAGAAGAGCAACTTCCTAGACCTCAGCTGTGACACCAGAGCTCAGTTGTAGAGGTGGATTACTGGACACAGTAAGGTAGCACAAAAACCTCACCTGGAAGAGGGTAATGTGTCTTGGCAGGAGGATGCGTAACTGCCAGGCCCGAACTCTGGGCAACCCCCAGGACCCCAACTTGCAGGCAGGTACTCCATCCTGCCACTTTCTTTGTCCCCTACCTCACACTGTGGACCCACAGAATGCAGCAGCCTTCAGGCAGTGTTGAGCCATCATCCCTCCTGCGAGGCCAGAGCCAAGCAGCCTCACGGCTACCAGTCAGGACAGCAGCTCCCTCGATCCCCGCAGCTGAGAATGGCAGCTAATCAATAGCCACTCTGCAAAATGCATTATCCTGCCTTGCTAGGCAGACTCCACCAGAAAGGATTCACTCAGCACTGCTATTTTTGAAAATGCAAATTTGCTGTGAAGACAGTAAAAATAATATGTGAGAGTCTGATCCACGGCTATTTCTTTGGGAGCAGGAAACTGATCTTCCTATGGTGTCTAGGTTTCCTACATGGTCTTTTGTTCTTTTTAAAAGAATTTGACATGCTACCTCAGGAAACGAAATGAAACAAAATGAAAGAAAGGGAAAGGGAAAGGGAAAGGGAAAAAGGGAAAGGGAAAAAGGGAAAGGGAAAAAGGGAAAAAGGGAAAAAGGGAAAAGGGAAAAAGGGAAAAAGGGAAAAAGGGAAAAAGGGAAAAAGGGAAAAAGGGAAAGGGAAAGGGAAAGGGAAAGGGAAAGGGAAGGGAAGGAAAGGAAAAAAATAAACGAGGAAACCCAACCCAACCCAACCCAACCCAGTGCTGGATCTTCTCTCTCTCTCACTCTTTCTTGCCCTCCCCTCTAAAGCCCAGGGACTCTCATGGAAGAGTCAGAGGCCAAGGATGGGGGATCGCAGCAAAAACAGACTGGATTTTTCTTTTCTTTTTTATTTGATCAATATGTTTGCGTAAGCAAACCTTTTCCACTGGACTTGGGGAACCTGGGTTGTACAAAAACTGAACTCAGATGTTAAACTGGGTTTATATGAACACTCCTTATGTTTATTGCATATGTATACTTACTAGTCAAATAAAAATAAATTAAAAAGAAAAAAAATAATAAAAATAAAACAGATTTTCTTTAGGAGTTCCCATTTTTGGGTTTTTATTTTATGTGTATGAGTGTTTTGCCTGCATAGATATAGGTGGGTTGGATCCTGTGAACTGGAGTTATGCATAGTTGCTGGCCTCCATGTGGGTCCTGGGAACCAAACCCAAGCTCTCTGTAAGAGCAGCTTATGCTGAGACTACTGAACCACCTTGTCAGCCCAGTTGTAGGTTCTTTTTCTTAAAAAGAAAAAAAAATTAAAAAATACATTATTATTTGCATTTTGTGTGTATTGTTAGCGTGTATTTGTGTGGTGCAATGCCCACAGAGGTCAGAAAAAGGGGTTGGATCCCCTGAAACTAGAGTTATGTGCAGTGTTTAGCCCCCGTGTGGGTGCTGGGAATTGAAACCAGGTCCTCTGCAAGAGTAGTCAGTGCTCTTGCCGGGCATGGTGGCGCACGCCTTTAATCTTAGCACTTGGGAGGCATTGTGAGTTTAAGGCCAGCCTGGTCTACAGAGTGAGTTCTAGGACAGCTGGGACTACGGGGAGACCCTGTCTCAAAAAACAACAACAACAACAACAACAACAACAAAAAAAGAGTAATCAATGCTCTTAACCACTGAGCCATCTCTCCAGCCACCTCCCCCCCACCCCTTTTTTGGTATTTTTGAGACAGGGTCTCCCTTTAGTCCCAGCTGACATGGAGCTCACTATGCCTTGAACTCACAGAGATCCGCCTGCCTCTGCCTCCCAAATGCTAGGATCAAAGGTGTGCGCCACCACACCCAGCCAGTTGTATGTTCCTAATACCGTGTTCAAATCATTCCTGGTGGCCAGAAGGGCAACCCACAAGCAGGAAAGAGAGTCCATGGGAGAATGGACAGGCCTTCCTCCCCACAGGAACACCTGTATCAA
This sequence comes from Rhizomys pruinosus, assembly GCA_009823505.1. Taxonomy (NCBI): domain Eukaryota; kingdom Metazoa; phylum Chordata; class Mammalia; order Rodentia; family Spalacidae; genus Rhizomys; species Rhizomys pruinosus. Next base: position 1,345,115 of record VZQC01004015.1, read on the forward strand.
AACACTTGAGGTTCTCCACTCCAACACAGCCAGGTAGGTTGCTGGGAACATTCTTTTCCACAGGGAAGCAGGAGCCTGAGAAAGCCAAGGATGAGACACAAGACCTCAGGGATGACAGAAAGCTGCTAACAGTCCCGGGTCTCTGAAGTTCTAGTCACTGACAGGCACTTGCTCTCTGGACTCCAACCTCTGACCATGTATCTCTCCTCCCTTTAGCTCCCACACTACTGGAATCTGGTCAGAACACAAGCTGTATCTGCCTTGTAAGCCAAGCTGTGAGTGGCATGGCTAGGGAAAAAGTGAAACTGGCCACCACCCACCTGAAAACAGCTGGGGGGTGGAATTCCCACGGGTGCTATGCACTTTGTCCAGCAGGCCCTTTGGCCCTCTCTCAGAGAAAATGGGCAGTGTCACAGCTGCCTGTTCCTGACAGCCGAGGCCAGCTCAGAACAACACTACAGAATTAATGAGAGCTGGATGTAGGCTTGTGGTTGACACCACACGGTCACCTCCCCTCAACAGACACCAGCCCACAGGACAAAGTTTGAGCACCCACCTCTTCTTTTCCCAGGCCAGAGTCAGCCCCACTTGCAAAGCATTAACACATTACAATTGGTGTATGGGCCCTCAAACTCCTGGTAGAAGGGCAGGTACTTTCTTTTAGAGTGAATGTCTTGGTTGTCCCCTCTTTCCTACCTGGGCTGGCTCCATTTCTCTCACCCCTGGGCCTCTGACAAGTGTCAAGAATGGTAAGCAATGTCCAGAGCTGCTGAGAGCCCCAGGACTGCAGAAAAGGTGTGCCCCTCCCAGGTGTCCTACAGGTGGCAGGGGCAGAGCTGGAAAGCTCAAAAAAGAGGGATGGGGTGGTACTCCTTGTAGGACTGGGGCCAAAGAAGGAAGAGAGGTAGGTGAGGAGATCAGGCAGAGGAAGGCTGGGACCCAGGTGAGAGGTACCAGGTGAGGAAGACAGAAGAGCCGGGTCTACAAAAGACCCCAAGTGCAAATCCATGCCCGGAGGCCTGCGCTCAGAAACCTGGCTCCCCTGCAAGGCTGGGTTTCCAGTGTGCTCCTGACATTCCCTTGGTTTAGAGCAGCACCTGCTGCTGTCAGCGCAGAGGGGCTGCAGCAACTTCCCTCAAGCCCCTGGCTGGAGCCTCAGAGGCTGGCGAGTAACCAGCTTCCTGTAAAAGCCGCTTGCAGCAGCCATCATTTTGCTGAATAAGCTTCCTTTTAAGTAGGCTGGCACTGCTCAGAGTAGAGGGTTCCTGGTGGCTGGCACACGGGCCTTTGTATAGCACCCTTGGGCAGCCTTGGCTAATATCCCAGCCCATTGGTTGGGTTCCCACTCCCACCACTGGCAGCCTACTGGTCCGCTGTGACAATCTGTGCCTTCTCCAGGTCTCAGAGGGGTGTGCCTGGGCAGGCTAGAGGACAGGGAGTGTTCTTTACTAGAGGTCCCCATGCACTTCCTTCATCCCTCCCTCCCACTAGACGCCCATGACAGTGACTTCAATGACACTGTCTTCTCTGAAAGGGGTGGGGAAAAAGTCAGAAATGGGGTATACTCATTACTATTCTTGCTGCCGTGAGGAAATAGGTAATGGAGGTAAAAACACGACTAAGACAGTTTACAGTTTCATTCCATTAGAAAGCTGAGTCTTTGATCCTGCCTTCCTAAGTGCCCCATTTCCTGTCCCCTATACATCTGCTGTCCACACCAGCCTTCTGGGGTATTCAGTCCTTGACTAAATAAACAGCTGGCTCACCCATCACAGACAAGAACGAATGGTGTGCATGCCGTGCTGGCAATGGGCAGACAGACAGGCCCCTCTGGAGACTGCATTCAGGGCCTCCCAATAAAATGCCCCATAAAAGCAACTCAAGGAAGGAAGGGTTTGGCTGGCCACACGGCTTCCACAGGCAGGAAGCAGAGAGACGTGAAAGCTGCTGCTCAGCACAGTCTCCTCAGACTCGTGGGGCAGTGAGGGTGCGTCTTCCCACCCCAGTTATCTCCAACTAGCAAATCCTCACAGGCATCTCAGAGGCTCAGCTTCTTGGTGATTCCAGCCTTGTCAGGTCAACACTCGATGCTGATCATCACATAAAAAAAAGGAGCTGCACGGCGATTTCCTGAAAGTGTGGAAATCTGATGTCCAGGGCATGATAAGCACACAAAAAAGGAGCCATGAAAATAAATGGAGAGGGTGGGATTGCCAAGGGCTCAAAACAGAGCAATTTTGGCATCCTTAAAACAACCTCGAAGCCGGGCGTGGTGGCACACGCCTTTAATCCTAGCACTTGGGAGGCAGAGGCAGGCGGATCTTTGTGAGTTCAAGGCCAGCCTGGTCTACAGAGTGAGTTCCTGGACAGCTGGGGCTACAGGGAGACCCTGTCTCAAAACGTAGTGACCCGCTTTCCATAGGGGTTGCACGAGTTTGCAATCCCACCAGCAGTGAATGAGTGTTCCCCTTTCTCCACAGCTTCTCCAGCATTTGGTGTCATATGTTTTCTTGATCACAGCCAATCTTACCAGTGTAAGATGAAATCTTTTTTTTTTTTTTTATTTCTGTATGTGTATGAATGTACTGTCTGCATGCAAGTCTGTGCACCCGTGTCGTGCGATGCCGCGGAGGTCAGAAGAGGGTCTCGGATTCCCCTGGAACTGGAGTTCTCCTGGAACCGGAGCTTCAGACGGTTCTCGGCCGCCATGTGGGTGCTGGGGATCGAACCTGGGTCCTCTGTAAGAGTGGTCGGCGCTGTAAGATGAAATCTAAAAATGGTTTTGATTTGCATTTCCTTAATTAATGATGTTGAATACTTTTTTAAAAATTTTATTTATTCTTTATGTGTATGAATGTACTGTCTGCATGCAGGTCTGTGCACCTGTGTCATGCAACGCCTCGGAGGTCAGAAGAGGGCGTTGGATTCCCCTGGAACTGGAGTTAAAGACAGCTCTCAGCCGACACGTGGGTGCTGGGGATCAAACCCGGGTCCTCTGCAAGGGCAGTCGGTGCTCTTCACTGCTAGGCCATCTCTCCAGCCTGTTGAACACTTTTAAGATGTATCTGAGCCATCTTAACTTCTTCTCTTGAAAAATGTTTGTTAAATTGGTTTTAAAAAATTATTTTATTACTTTTGTGTATATGAGTGTATTGCCTACATAGTGAGTTCCAGGCCACCTGAAGGTACAGTGAGACCTTGTCTCACCCTTACCCCCCCAAAAAAACCTCCAAAAGTACATACAGTAATGTCCCAGAACACTGATCTGACGTCCTCTTCTGACCTCCATGTGCACTGCATGGCAGGTGGACTTACACACATGCAGGCAGCACACTCATACACATAAAATAAAAATAAAGAATTAGGCTTTAAAATACTGACCATGGGGGCTGGAGAGATAGCCTAGCGGTTAAGAGCACCGACTGCTCTTGAGGAGGACCCGGGTTCGATCCCCAGCACCCACATGGCGGCTGAGAACCATCTGTAACTCCAATTCCGGGAGAGCTCCAGTTCTAGGGGAATCCGACACCCTCTTCTGACCTCCGCGGCATTGCACGACACGGGTGCCCAAACCTACATGCAGACAGTACATTCATACACATACAAAAATAAATTAAAAAATGTAAAAAAAAAAAATAAATAAAATAAAATAAAATACTGACCATGACCCCTGACATTGCAAGTTCAATGTTACTCTTGCATGGCTAGGAGCTACACCTCTGCTTCAGAAGCCCTGAACGCACTCTCCTGAGGAGCCTATGTGCCTACCCAAAGCACAACACATGCCATTTTATAGCATCTGTGGCCAGGTGAGCCAGCTTGCTGTTTATTTAGTCAAGAGCTGAATACTCCATGGGGATGGACAGATCGACAGGGGACAGAAGACTTGGGACTTAGGAAAGCGGGATCAAAGACTCAAGCATGAAGAATGTCAACTATTTTGTTAATATTTTTATGTCCAATACATTGTTTTTATTTGTGTGTGGAGAGGTGTGCACGTGGAGACCAGCAGAGGCTAACCACAATGTTAGGAGCCAGTCATCTTGTTTTTTGAGACAGGGCCTCTCACTGGGATCTGGGGCTCACCAATTAGGCTAAACTGGCCAGTTCCAGAAATCGTCCTGTCTCCACCTCCCCAGTGTTGGGAATCTAAGCATTCCGATCTTCTTAGGATCCAAATGCAGGCTGAGTATCTCTTCTCCAAAATGCTTGGGGCAAGAAGTCATTGTAATTTTTGGAATATCTGCATGTCCCTCATAATGATATGTTTAGGACTCAAGTCCAAGCTAAAGTTGATTGTTTCACATTCGCCTTATACACAAAACCTAAAGATAATTTTTTTTTTTATTAATTTCTGTATGTGTACGAATGTACTGTCTGCATGCAAGTTTGTGCACCCGTGTCGTGCAATGCCGCGGAGGTCAGAAGAGGGTGTCGGATTCCCCCGGAACTGGAGTTCTCCTGGAATTGGAGTTTCAGACGGCTCTCGGCCGCCATGTGGGTGCTGGGGATCGAACCCGGGTCCTCTGCAAGAGCGTCGGCGCTCCTAACCGCTAGGCCATCTCTCCAGCCCCCCTAAAGATAATTTTCTACAATATTTTTAGTGCCTCTTTACAGGACACACAAGATCACATGTGTAATACTTAAGTAGCATAGTATGCTCTGAAGGTTTGAGGTTTTTAAGCATTTGACATTCAGATCAAAGGTGCTCGACCTGTGCTTCCCTCCATATATACCAACATGTTTGTTGCTCTGTTCCCAGCTGATCACAACCAGGAGTCACCTACTGAGGTCATTTCCATAGCTGAGAACCCAAGTCTTCCAACTCCTTGCCTTGATCCTTTCAATAGTCAGGTTGCACTAACCAAAACAGAACAATCAGTACCCAGCACAGCCAACTACCTCTGTGAACACTGTCCTGTCTCACACAGTTTACATACATACTGATGATTCTGCCAAATTCTCATCTATACTTTAAATTATTTACTTTTACTTTATGTGTATGAGTGCACTGCCTGCATGTGTATAAGTACACCTATGTCATTCAATGCCTAGGGAGATCAGAAGAGGGCATCAGATCCCTGGAACTGGAGTTAGGATGGTTGTTAGCTGCCATGTGGGTGCTGGGAAAAAACCCAGGTCCTCTACAAGAGCAGCCAGTGCTCAGTCCAGCCCCATCTGTACTTTTGTTTTTGTTCTGAGACAGGCTCTCCTTGTAGCCCCAGCTGTCCTGGAACTCACCATGTAGACCAGGCTGGCCCTGAACTCACAGAAATCCACCTGCCTCTGCCTCTGAGATTAAAGGCATGCGCTACCACACCCAGCACCATCTGTACTGTGACTCATCAATTTGGCCATATGGTTTTGGCTCTTCTCTTTGGCCTGTGTAGCTCAGGCTGGCCTTGAACTCACAGAGCTCTACCTGCCTCTGCTTTCCAATTCTAAGATAAAGGCATGCCACTACACTCAGGTGCATTTCCTCTCTTGCTAAGCTAGCATCTTGCTTGGTTGGTATCCTGGCTGGACAGACTTGTCTCAGAATGCTGGGAGATTTGCTCTGCAGTACTCCAGTCTGACAGGGGCATCTCACCAGACACACTTCATCTGCTCACACTCCTTTCTTTGTTAGGCTATTTATCTACCACCCTTTTTAGATGAGTGACCCAATTCTTAAATTTCAATATTTTCTCCTTAATAGGTTTGAAAGCTTTAAATCCTATTTGTTTTGGGTTCTTTTGGGGGGAGTGGGAATCCATGCTGGCTACCCTTTAAACTGAAAGATGTCTACTAGACTGACAAGTCAACGTTCTTCCCACTGTGGCCAACTGGCTCAAAGATCTTAGGCCACATCCATTCCTTTCTGAACGTTGTGCACACACTGGGTGTAGTGTGCACGCCTTTGCAGATCTCTGAATTCAAGGCCAGCCTGGTTCTACATAGTGAGTTCCAGGCCAGCTGGAACTACAGAGACCCTCTTTTTTTCTTTTCTTTTTTCTCTTTCTTTCTTCTTTTCTTTCTTTCCTTTCTTTTCTCCCTCCCTCTCTCTTTTCTTCCTTCCTTCCTTCCTTCCTCTCTCTCTTTCTCCTTTCTTTCTCTTCCTTCATTTCTTCCTTCCTTCCTTCTTTCCTTCCTTCCTTTCTTTCTTTTTTCTTTCGTCTTTTCAAGACAGGGTCTCCCTGTAGCCCCAGTTGTCCTGGAACTCACTCTGTAGACCAGGCTGGCCTTGAACTCACAAAGATCTGCCTGCCTCTGCCTCCCAAGTGCTAGGATTAAAGGTGTGTGCCACAACGCCTGGCCAGAGACCGTTTCAAATGCACACACGCAACTGTGTGTGGGAGTCAGGACAACTAGTAGGAGCCCTTCCCTCCTACCATGTGGGTCCCCAGGACTGAGCTCAATCCATCAGGCTTTAAGGTAGGTGTCTTTACCAGCTAAGCCATCTTTTCTACAAATGTGTTTTTATTTACATGTATGTCTGCACATGTGCATGTGAGTACAGCATCCTCAGGGGCCAGAAGAGGATGTTGGATCCACTGAACTGAGGCTCTGGGTAGCTGCCTGTTGTGGGCTGCTGGAACTTTCTGGCCGGCTCCAAGAACAGCATGCCCTCTTACCCTAGAGCCATCTCTCCAGACCTGTCAGGATCTTGTTTAAGCTCCCCCTGACCCCTGCCAAGGGACGGGCACTGCTCACTGGGAGTCACTACCTGGGTAACAGCAGTAACCCTGTCCCTCACCTCCGTGCTGCTCACCCCCAAAGTGAGGCATCAAGAAACCTTGCCAAAAAAAAGAGAAAAAAAAGAAACCTTACCACGGTTCCATGAATCTGCACATGCAATAAAGGACACAGAAGTGTTTATATGCATTGTGCTTCAGGAAGTTGAACTGTTCCCTATATAGACTCAGTAATTCCTCTATTTAGGCCTAGGTCCCCCTCTCACCTCCCATCCCAGGTGCCTCCGATGCCCACAGCGTTCCAGCTGCTTGACACTGTGTACTGACACTAGCACTTCACCTTCTTATCCCAACTCCTGTTTATCTTCAGCTTCCCAAAAAAACAGCACCTTTAGGTCTGTTATTTTCTCTCCTATTCTTTGTCCTTATGGGTCATAGACCTAGAAAAAAAAATTACTTTAGGCCAGGCATGGTGGCACATACCACCTTTATTCCCAGCACTCAAGAGGCAGAGGCAAGTGGATCTGAGTTTGAGGCCAGCTTGGTCTACACAGCAAGTTCTGAAGAACTGGATGTTCTAGTTTGTCTTCCATTGCTGGGACAAAACACTCTGACCGACACCAACTTGGAGAGGAAAGGGTTTATTCAGCTTATATCTCCTGGGTCACAGTTCTCACTCAGGGAGCCCAAGGCAGGAACTCAGGGCAGGAACCTGGAAGCGGGAAGCTGAAGTACAAGCCATGGAGGAATGCTGTTCACTGGCTTGCTCCCCTGGCTCATGCCCAGCCTGCCTTCTTATACTGTACACGACAATCTGCCCAGGGTGGCACTACTCATTGTGGGCTGGGCCCTCTCACACTGTCCGACAATCAAGACAATACTCCACAGACGTGGCCACAGGCCAATCCAATGGAGCCAATTCCCGAATTGAGGCTCCCTCAACCCAGGTGTGTCAAATTGACACTAAAGCTATCCAGCACACTGGATATAGATGAATGTGTTCAAATCCACTGTGTGTACCTAAATTATAAGCACAGAACACCTGGGCTCAATAGTCCTTGAACCTTAGTGGTCTGTATAGGAAGGAGTGCACTACTAGCAGATTGTTGTTTTGTTAAGACAGGATGCCATGCAGTGAGGCTGGCCTCAAACTTGTTATGTAGCTTAAGTTGACCTCGAATTCCTGATCTTGCTGTTTCCATCTCCCAAATGATGGAATTATAGGCATGAGCTTCTACACCCAGCCAGAGCAGAGATTTTATACTTAATTCTGCCAAGTACTGATAGACAACAATAGGACTACCACATTTGAAGATGAAGAGGTAACAAATCAACAAAAATGGGAAATCACAAGTTAAAAAACTTAGAAACCCTTTGTTTTGGCATCTCCTCCTTGGAGATGATTAGTTCATGTGGAGAGATTAGTTCATGTTTACTGGGCTCTTCCAATGCCTAATTCTGAGATCTGAAATGGTGGGCAAGGAAAACAAGCATGGCTCTGGAAGGCACACCCCAGGTGTTCTGAACAGTAGCCAACCTGCTCCTGCCAGGGCATCAAATTGCTCCGAGTGAACCCTGAGCCTCTCTGCTGATCAGGGGAAAGCTGGCTCTAGGTGAAGAGACTCAAGGTTGGTCATGGGGCAGGCAGGAACAATCAACACTTTATACACTTACAGAATTAAATCATATTCTTAAGTGCTAAATTAAAAACAATCCCTGAGAAGTCACCAAACATAAATAGCAGCACGCATGCTCTCAGCAGACGGCCACCGTGCTTGCACTGTCTGCAGATGGAAGTTCTGAGAAGCACCAGCAGCCAAGACGCACTGGGAAAATTTGGGACCCCTCCCCCAGCAAAGGGCTCTTTACATTGGCTGCAAAGGTCAAACATCGAAGGAACTCAGTAGCTCCCAAAGTACTACACTCTAGCTAGTCAACAGTTCAGCCTGCTGCAGAAGGAGCATATTAATCCAAACTAGAAGAACTCAGTAGCTCCCAAAGTACTACACTCTAGCTAGTCAACAGTTCAGCCTGCTGCAGAAGGAGCATATTAATCCAAACTAGAAGAGGCTGCAAGAGCAGACACGGTCTCTGCCTCTGACACCTCTGCCCAGCTCTGTACCTGGCACCTACAGCTGGGGTGGAGGTGAGCAGTGCAAAGCTCGAGCACTGTCCAAGAAGACCCGGTGGGGGGGTGTGCAGCTCCAAATTTAGAACTAGAATTCGGTTGCGGGAAGATGTGAAACTGCACACACTGCACATACTTTCGGTTGCTAAGGGTCTCAAATCCTTGACAGTGGCTATAAATAGGAAAAGGGGGTTAAATACCAGAATGATGCAAGATGCTCCCACAGACCCAGTAACAACTACAGGGGGTCCAGCACAAGACGCTCCCACAGGCCCAGTAACAACTACAGGGGATCTAACACATGAGACGGACAGGATCCAAACTCACAGTCCAATAAGCAGGCCAACGAATAATTCAATTCAGAGACAGACAGATGGGGGAGGGGGGGTGAAGAGATGGCTCAGAGGTTAAGAGCACTGGCTTCTCTTGCAGAAGACCTGGGTTCAGTTCCCAGCACCCATAAGGCAGCTAACAACCATCTTAACTCCAAGGGATCTGCTACCTTCTCTGGCCTCCAAGGGCAGTGCATACACAGAGGAACCTACATTCACGCGGGCAAAAAACTCATAGGGGAAAATAACAAAAAGATGGCCCAGTGGGTAAAGGCACTTGCTGTTCAAACCTAACCACCTGTATTAGTCAGGGTTCTCTAAAGAAACAGAAGCAACAGGACAAATACATAGCTATAAACAATTTATTGATTTGCTCACGTGACAGTGTTCAAGGAGTCCAACAGTAGCTGCACCACACTGGAAAGGCCAAGAGAATCCAGGGAACTGCTCAGTCTGCAAGGCTGGATGTCTCAGTAGTCCCAATCTAGTGCTGAAGGCCCGAATGGATTCCAGGAGATCTGCTGGTCTCAGTACACGCTGGGATCCAGAAAGGTTGATCAAGACAAACTCACCAGATTGAGAGAGGCAGCCACAGGAAAAAGGGACCACTCCTCTTCTGCCGTGGCCTTTTATAAATCGCCTACCTGAAGAAGTAATATGCCCAGCATTTGGGGTGGGCCAATCCACGGTGGAGGTGGTCCAATCCAAACATCTTTCTCTTTCTCTTTTTGTTCCTTAGTCCAAGGTCCAAGTTGACACACACATGATTAACCATCACAAATCCACACCTTGTCAACTTGACAACCCAATAGCCTCTCCTTATATTATTTTTAAATGTCAATTGGGCAAACAATGGCAGGGTCGTAATTCCACCTAACAGGTTTTAAGTTTCTCATGTGCAATAGCAAGGCATTATATCTTAGAGTAGGTGGTAATGTCCTTGAGAAGAACTTAGTCTTCAGTAGCTAAGAACCTAAATATGACAACACTTAACTTATTTCAGTTGCACATTCAAAAAAGAACAACACAAGTATCTGCTTAAGAGTACATATATATATGAACAGCACATTCTGAACCCAAATAGGACAAAAGTTTATATCTATTATAATCCAAGCTTCTGTCTGCAACTGGTTCCATGGCTTCAGCTGATATTTATGACTACCTTCTTTTACGACCCATTCTGTATTTCCTCCAACATCAGCAAGCACCTCTGCAGGTCTTGACTCTTTCCCTGGAGTCAAGACCTCTTTACCTTCATCCCTGAAGGGTCGGGCCATTGAAGTGTCCTGTCTGGGTTGGGTTGTTGGAGTTTCCCATTGACCTTAATCATAGGACAACGGTACACCAGAAGCGCCCTACAGCACCTCCTGCCTTCCAGACATAAGCTTCCTTGCCCCCAGTGGGGAGAAAAAGTCCAATTTCCACCTGGTAGTCTGGATCAATCACTCCTTCCTACTAAACTGTTATTCCTTCTTTAGCCTGTTGGCTTAAAGGCTGTAGAAGCCCAAAGTGCCAGGGGGAAGTCTCAGCTTCCAGTTCAATGGAATGTTTGCTGTATTTCCTGGCAAAAGCATTCCCCGCTTTGGAGCCAAAACATCGAGACCAGCATAACGCAAGGTCATGGGTACAGAAGCAAAAATTTTCCTACTGGTCACTAGGGGTGATAGTGAGTGAAATCATTCCCACTTCCACCCCTTGTTCCTGGACCCATGAATTCTGGCTATAGGAGAAACAGGACCATATAGTGGATGCTGATTCAACAAAGCATATACTGCTTGCTGGGAGAACCTTGCCCCAGCCCTCCCCTCCAGGGTATTGCTACCTAATTGGCACTGGAACTGTGTCTTCAAGAGACCATTCCATAGTTCTATCAAGCCAGCTGCTTCCGGGTGGTGGGGAACATGGTAAGACAGTGGATACCATGACCATGGGCCCACAGTCGAACTTCTTTGGCTGTGAAGTGAGTTCCCAGTCAGAAGCGATGCTGTGAGGAAAACCATNGTGCTGAAGGCCCGAATGGATTCCAGGAGATCTGCTGGTCTCAGTACACGCTGGGATCCAAAAGGTTGATCACAGCAGCAAGACAAACTCACCAGATGAGAGAGGCAAGCCACAGGAGAAAAGGGACCAGCTCCTTCTGCCGTGGCCTTTTATACTGCCTACCGGCAGAAGGTAACACCCACATTTGGGGTGGGCCATCCCGGTGGAGGTGGTCCAATCCAAACATCCTTTTTCTCTTCTTTGTTCCTTAGTCCAGTCAAGTTGACACACAGGATTAACCATCACACCACCTGAGTGAGCTCAGTACCCAGAGACAACATACAAAACCCAGATGCAGTGATTCATACCTTCAGCAAAATAAAAAGCAGAAACAGGAGAATAGTCCAGAAGCTCATAGGCTAGCTGAACTGAGTGGCCAGCTCCTCAGAAATAACAAGACAGACCCTGAAGGTTGAAGGTAGAACTGCATCCTAAAAGCTGTCCTGACCCGCACACATCAATGCCTAGTGCCACACTCATGCATGCACCTGTGCATGCACTAATAAATACAAGTAAAAACAAAAGCTACACATCCAACCAAATAAACAAAATGTTATGCTAAATGAACAAGGCCAGGTGCACAGCCATGTCCCGGGCATCTCCATCTGTACAAAATGTTCAGGACAGGAGCATCATAGACAGAACACAGCTTCTAGGACCTGGGAAGAGGAACAGGTTAACTGTAATGTATTCTTTTGGGGGTAGTTAAATGTTTTAAAATTGACAGTGGTGATAGTTGTACAAGTCTGTGAATACACTAAAAACCACTTGTGTGTATTTTACAATTCTGAATTAAAAAAAATTATGTGTTCATTTTTGTGTATTTGAGTGTTTTGTCTGCAGGTAAGGGCATAAGCAACATACAATGCCTGAAGAGACCAAAAGAGGGCGTCATGCCAGGCATGATGGCGCACGCCTTTAATCCTAGCACTTGGGAGGCAGAGGCAGGCGGATCTTTGTGAGTTCAAGGCCAACCTGGTCCACAAAGTGAGTTCCAGGACAGCTGGGGCTACAGGGAGACCCTGTCTCAAAAAGACNCCTGGTCCAAAAAGTGGTTTGCAGGAAAGCGGGGGCTACAGGGAGCCCCTATAAAAAAAAAAAAAAAAAAAAAAAAAAAAAAAGAGGGCATCATATTCCCTGGGGCTAGAGCCAAAGATGGTTGTTAGCCAGCATGTGAGTGCTGGGAACCAGGCCCAGGTCCTCTGTGAGAACTGCCAGCACTCTTAACCACTAAGCCATTTCTCCAATCTCATAATAGTGAATTTCATGATATGTGAATATCTCAATAAATCTGTAAAAAGTTTAGGCAGGGCATGGTGGCGCACGCCTTTAATCCCAACACTCAGGAGGCAGAGGCAGGCAGATCTCTGTGAGTTCAAGGCCAGCCTGATCTACATAGAGTGTTCCAGGAAAGCTGGGGCTGCAGGGAGACCCTGACTCAAAAAGACCATAGATAGATAGATAGATAGATAGATAGATAGATAGATAGATAGATAGATAGATAGATAGATAGAGACAGAAAGAAAGAAAGAAAGAAAGAAAGAAAGAAAGAAAGAAAGAAAGAAAGAAAGAAAGAAAGAAAGAAAGGGAAAACTTGTTTGAGCTGTTAGTGACTATGGCTGCTCCATGCTCTTTTGAATGTTGTTTTCTTTTTCCTGATCCTAGTGCGCCCTATAAATACTCTGTACTAAGAGTCTGCTTCTCAGGTCAAATACCAGGAGCTGTCTCAATGCTCAATCATCAGGAGTCTGGAATCCAAATGCCAGATACTCTGTACTCCTCACCCACCAGGGTGGGTCCCTCCAGACTGTTCCCTTGACTCAGCCTCTGTCTACCCATGGCCTCTGCCAATCTTTACTTCAACCACCCAAAAGGGGTCCAATCAGGCAGCCTAGGCATGCTGTGTTGTATCAGAGGCTCAGGGAAAGACCCTGTGTGTCACCAGAAAGCTGAAAAAGCCTCCTACCGTGATGCTGGCAGCAGAGGGCAGTGAGGTAGTGAGGCTTGAGGTTTAAGGGGGAATGGAGAGGAGGAAACTCAATCTGTAGAAAATACTCCTGCCTTGGGAGTCATTGGCACATAGGTCTCCCTAGAAACTGTGAGGGGCACAGTCAGAACTGACAACGAGCTGTGTCATTTGACACTGTGTAACTGGAATCATGTTAGAACCCCACATCTCAAGAAAAGAAACAGAACCCTTCATCCAACCATGGTTTGTACTTGGTTTCTGTGAGGAGTACAGGGGTGGCCCCAGTCTAAGTCACAGCCCAAGAGAGCAATTCTGACAAACTCTGCAGGGCAAAATGCTAAGGAGAGGGCTGCACAGCTTTGGGGATGGTTTGGGAATACTGTTCCCCTTAGGCTTTTAACTAAATTCTCCTCTTCTGATTCAAACACTCCTGTGGCACCCCAGGCTGTTGAGGAAACACTACCCCAAGAGGGGCTCCAGGTATCCAAGAGGGCTCTGGATTCCAAACCATAACCAAACAGCAGGGCCAGTCTCTTCCCTGAGGAGGCACTAACCTGGATCCAGCTCAGAAGACTGGCAAGAAGGACCACATTTCAGAAAGGAAAGAGAGGAAGGGACATGTCCCAATGGCTGAGGGACAAGACGTGCCAAGCAAATGGTTCCACCAGACCCACTCACTAGAAGGCTAAGGTGTACCCAGATTTGAATCTGAATTGTGTCCTCTGAAGTGTATCCCATTTGCACAGAACACTATGCATAAAGAATTAAAATGCGAGCAGGATGCAGAGGTGGAATCCCAGCTACCTGAGAGGCTACGGCAGGAGGATTACTTATGCCCAAGTGTACAAGGCCAGTCTGGGGAACCCAGAGTCCCTGTTTCAAAAAAAAAAAAAAAAACTCTGTATGAATGTACCTCCTGCCTATATCCTAAGTGCTGAACTGATACAGATTATGGGCCAGCATGCCTAGTTATGTGGTACTGATTGACCTAGAGCCCCATGTATGTCGGCAGCATTCTGCCAACTGCAGCACAAGTTCCCCGTACTCCACTTCCCCCATCTGTGTAACGTACGGTTGATGCTGAGGGATTATTACGTTGCCACCCACATCAGCTTTTTTTTTTTTTTTTTTTTTTTTTTATTTTTCTGAAACCAGGGACTCTGAGAGTTTCCCCAGACTGGCCCCTATGACACTTGGCATAGTGATCCTCCTTTTTTTGCTCGTAGCCTCTCAGTGTAGCTGGCCGATTCACCTCTGCATCCCTGCTCGCATTTTCAAATTCTTTATTGCAACATAGTGTTTGGTGACAAATGGGACTAAACACTTCATGAGGACACAACTTCAGATTCAAATCTGGGATACACCTTACCTAATTCTAGGTGAGTGGGATCTGGTGGAACCAGTCTGCTTGGCACAGTCTTGTCGGCCTCAGCCATTGACATGTCCTTCTCACTCTCTTTCCTTTCTCTGAATGTAAGGTCCCTTCTGTGCCAGTCTTCGTGAGCTGGAGTCCAGAGTTATGCTTTAGCCTCCTCAGGGAAGAGACTGGCCCTGCTGTTTGGTTATGGTTTGGAATCCAGAGCCCTCTTGGATACCTGGAGCCCCTCTTGGGGTAGTGTTTCCTCAACAGCCTGGGGTGCCACAGGAGTGTTTGAATCAGAAGAGGAGAATTTAGTTAAAAGCCTAAGGGGAACAGGTATATGCCCAAACCCATCCCCAAGAGCTGTGCATGCTTCTCTCCTAGCATTTTGCCCTGCAGAGCTTTGTCAGAAAATGCATCTCTTGGAGCAGTGACTTAGACTGGGAGCCACCCCTGTAACTCTCCTCACAGAAACCAAGTACAAACCATGGTTGGATGAAGGGTTCTGTTTCTTTTCTTGAGATGTGGGGTTCTAACATGATTCCACGTTACACAGTGTCAAATGACACAGCTCGTTGTAAGTTCATGACTGTGCCCCTACAGTTTCTAGGGAGACACTATTGCAAAGTGACTCCCAAGGCAGGAGTATTTTCTACAGATTGAGTTTCCTCCTCTCCATTCCCCCTTAAACCTCAAGCCTCACTACCTCACTGCCCTCTGCTGCCAAGCGACATCAAACAGAGTAGGATGGCTTTTTCGAGCTTGTCTGGTGACACACAGGGTCTTTCCCTGAGCCTCTGATACAACACAGCATGCCTAGGCTGCCTGATTGGACCCCTTTTGGGTGGTTGAAGTAAAGATTGGCAGAGGCCATGGGTAGACAGAGGCTGAGTCAAGGGAACAGTCTGGAGGGACCCACCCTGGTGGGTGAGGAGTACAGAGTATCTGGCATTTGGATTCCAGACTCCTGATGATTGAGCATTGACAGCTCCTGGTATTTGACTGAGAAGCAGACTCTTCGTACAGAGTATTTATAGTGGCGCACTAGGATAGGAAAAGAAAAACAACATTCAAAAGAGCATGGAGCAGCCATAGTCACTAACAGCTCAACAAGTTTTCCCGTTTCTTTTTATTTTCTTTTCTTTCTTTCTTTCTCTTCTTTCTTTCTTTTTCTTTCTCTTCTTTCTGTTCATTTCTATTTTATCTATCTATCGTATCTATCTATCATCTACTATTACTGTCTCATGGCTTTTTGAGGTCAGGGTCCTCCCTGCAGCTCCTTCCAGCTTTCCTGGAACACCTCTATGCTCAGATCAGGGCTGCCTTGAACTCACAGACATCTGCCTGCCTCTAGCCTCTGAGTGTTGGGATTCAAAGGTTGAGCAACCATGCCCTGCCCTAAACTTTTTAACAGCATTTATTGAGATATTCACATATCATGAAATTCCACTATATGAAGCATTGGGGAAATGGCATTAGTGGTTAAGAGTGCTGGCAGTCTCTCACAGGGACCTGGGCCTTGGTTCAACACTTCACTCACATGCCGGCTAACAAACCATCTTTGGCTCCTTAGGCCACACGGGAATATGTTGCCCTCTTTTTTATTTTTTTTTGTTAATTTTATTTTTTGGACAAGGGTCTCACTGTAGACCAAGCTGTCTGGAATCTCACATTATGGACCTGGTTGGCCTTGACTTCACAAAACGTAAGCCTGCACTTGCCTCCCCAAGTGCAATAGGATATAAAGGAGTGCGCCAATCATTGACCTGGCAATGACAGCGCCCTTTTGTCTCGTCAAGAGCAATGATATGTTGCTTATGCACCTTACTACAGACAAAAACACTCAAATTAATAAAAAAAATGAACACAGACATATTTTTTAATTCAGATTGTAGCAAAAATCCACCACACAAGTGTTTTTTAGGATACTTTCACAAAGACTTGTACAACTATCACCACTGTCATAATTGTTTTAAAAACATGTTAACTACCCCCAAAAGAAATACATTACAGTGTAACCTGTTCCTCTTCCCAGGTCCTAGAGAAGCTGTCTTCTGTCTATGATGCTCCTGTCCTGAACATTTTGTACAGATGGAGATGCCCGGGACTATGGCACATGTGCACCTCGGCCTTGTCTCTATTTAGCATAACATTTTGTTTATTTGGTTGGATGTGTAGCTTTTGTTTTTACTTGTATTTATTAGTGCATGCACAGGTGCATGGCATGAGTGTGTGGCACTAGGCATTGATGTGTGCGGGTCAGGACAGCTTTTAGGATGCAGTTTCTACCTCTCACCTTCAGGGCTTTCTTGTTATTTCTGAGGAGATGCCATGCCCTCAGGTTCAGCTTAGCCATGATGCTTCTGACTATATCTTCCTGTTCGTTCTTTGTTATTTGCTGAGGTCATGAAATCACTGCATCTGGGTTTGTATGATTGTCTCTGGGTCCACTTGAGCTCACTCAGGATGGTTGTGCATGGTTAAGTCCTGTGTGTACAACTATACATGGACTAGAGAACAAAGAAAGAAAAAGGTATGATTTCGGATTGGACCACCTACCACCGGGATGGCCTCCCCCAAATGTGGGTTCGTACTTCTGCCGGTAAGGCAGATATTACAGAGGCCACGCGCAAAGGAGAAGGTCCCCTTTTCTCAGTGTGGCTTGCCTCTCTCCTCTGGTGACGTCTGTCTTGCTGCTGTGATCAAAACTTCAGATCCCCCGCGTTGCTGAGACCTGCAGATCTCTTGGAATCCATTCGGGCCTTCATCAATAGATTGGGACTACTGAGACATCCAGCCTTGCAGACTGAGCAGTTCCCTGGACTCTTGGCCTTCCTAGTGTGGTGCAGCTACTGTTGACTCCTTGAACTCTGTCACGTTGAGCAAATCAATAACTTGTATATAGCTATATATTCATCCTGTGCTTCTGTTTCTTTAGCGAACCCTGACTAATACAGACTTTTGGTACCAGGAGTCGTTCTAGGAAACAGAATTGAAACAAAAAAACAAGGGGGGGTGAATTTTCCTTTAGTGGGCCTGGTGTCTCTGGCGCCAGCTCTCCACACTCAAAGTGCAGCCTAGGAGTTACTGACGGCTTTCCTGGTGGCATGAAGAGAAATGATAATCCTTGGTGCAGACTATGTGAACTAATTATGAAGATAGACCCATTTTACTCACCTAACTCACCTCTTGTGAGAAGCAAGGCATTTAGCGACCCTATATATAAAACGTTCGAGACATTGCGGAAAAATAAGGAAAAAATGCTGTGCCTTGTTGCTCCTAGCATGTCTGGATATAGTGATAGAGGAAAATAATGAGCTCAGTGATAAATTAACCAGCTTCAGATTCGCAACAACAGTTTTAAAAGCTTCCAAGTGTGCTCTGGAAGAGCAATCTTCCTCTCCTAGCAGCCAAAGAGAAAAGCTTAGCAGAAAATCAAGCTGGAGCCTTATTATATGTTTGGCTGATTTACCGCAAATTAATTCCAGCCACGAAGAGTGTCAGCAAAGTGAAAGCATGGGTGGGGAAAGGGTGGAACCTGAAACTTGGGATGGAGATGGGGGGAGGTGGGCGAACACAGGATGATGAGGGGTATGTGAACCCTCGGCTCTGAGGGATTTTCTTTATTTGAGGAATTAATCTCCCCACACGCAGCAGAGAATCCACACCCTATAGATACCTCCTCCCCACCCTTGCCTGAGGAAAATATTCCCCCCCTCCCAGAGGGGGCTAATGTCCCTCAGGGCCCAACAATGGTTGCCTCTAGACCTATAACCAGATTAAGTCTAAGCAAGCCCCTCACGGTGAGATAGAAAGTGTGGTCCAGAGGTATGTGGCTATCTCACTAAAGTAAATTAATGAGTTTTGCTGATTACACTTCTGGCAGAAGCCTAAGGAATATGTGTGGGCATGGATTTTACGGGTGTGGGATAATGGGGAAGGAATCATAAAATTGGATCATACTGATTTATCGATATGAGCCCACTGAGTATGAGATTCTAGGTTTAAACAGGAAGCTATCCTCTTCTTACCTTTCCTTCTCGAGCAGTTAAAACAGGTGTTAAAAGTTTATTTGAAAGGTTGGCTGATGTATTTATTAAAACAAGCCCTACTAACAGCGAGTTAGAAACATTGCCTACTAACAGCAAGTTAGAAATGCCTGATATTCCTTGGCTGAAGAGATTGTGAGGGTCAGGCAGATTGGGCATGCTTGAATGGATTCAAACTGTAAAACCACATTCTCCACAATATGAGGAGTCAGAGGACATGCCTTTCACTCAATTTATAAGATGGAAAGTACTGAGAGAGACAACAGAACATTTGAAGAACTTTATTTTTGCTCTATTTCTATGCCGGATTTTACAGTTAGAGAAGTGGTTGGTCGCTTTCATTAATTAAATGTACACGTAATAGGTTTAAACAGGACCTCAGGGTCGGCGTCAGGTGGCAGCACTGAAACACCGAAGACCAGATGAGCATAGTACCATAATTATCATAATGGGGGGCAGAGCACAACAATGCCTATAATGGCTGACCCGAATGATCTTTGGAACTGGCAATTAATCATGGTGTTCCCAGGAACCAATACATAAGACGCCTACTAAGTTTTTATTTGATCTCTGTAAGCAGAAAAGCTCTAGAAAAAATGACAGGAATTCAACATTGGATCTTAGTAATAGCAAATCCTGTCTAGTCAACCAATTTCCAGACTTGAGAAAGTTCACAGACCCAGAACACATTGAATGAACGGGTGGCCGGGTTCCAATGAGGAAGGACCTTGTCACAATACTAAAGAGTTATGCTGTTTGCCCTTCTCCTGTCCTTCCCCAGAGGGACCTGAGGCTTTTACTAGGGTAACTGTACATTGGGGAAAAGGAAATAATCAGATTTTCGATGGCCTATCTCGGCTACTGGTTCTGAGTTGCCACTGCTTCCAGGAGACCCTAAACGCATTCTTTTTTGTTTGGGGGGCCCTCCCAGTTTTAAAAGTAGGGGCTATGGAGGGTCAGGTGTGGTGATAACATGGGGGGTTTGGGCTGCAAGTTCCGATCACAGTGGGACCAGTGGGTGCCAGAAAATCATTCATGCTGGTTTTTTAACAGTCTCAGAATGTTATAATTGGGATAGATATAATCAGAAATTGGCACGCTTTCAGACTCCCCTATTCATTGGTTTCCCTGACCTGTGGTTCCAGCCCCTCATTTCAGTGAGGGCTATTATGGTTTGCCGAAAGGCCCAAACTGGAAACCATTGGTGTTGCCTCTACCCGGGAAAATAGTGAACCAAACACAGTATATATCCCTGGAGGGTTTGCAGAGATTAGTGCCACCCTCAAGGATTTGAAAGATGCAAAGGTGGTGATTCCTACCACATATCCATTTAACTCTCCAATTTGGCCCTGTGCAAAAGACAGTTGTATCATGGAGAATGACTGTTGACTATCAAAAACTCAAACCAAGTAGTGACACCAATTGCAGCCGCAGTACCAGATGTTGTGTCCTTACTTGAGCAAATCAAATCTATCATTGCTAATGGTATGCAGATATTGATCTGGCCAATGCTTTCTTCTCGATACGGTTCATAAGGACCACCAGAAGCAATTTGCTTTACAGCTGTCAAGGACAACCGTATACCTTCTTTACTGTCTACATCAGTGAGTTATGTTAACCTACAGCCGTGCTGCATTACCTTAGAAGGATATTGATTCGCTCTGAATACTTCCACAACATATTCACACTGGTCAAACTATATGATATGATTGTATGAGATTGGACCCAGTGAAACAGGAGTGGGACGAAGATGTCTACATTGGGTAAAGCCTAGAGCATCGGAGGGATGGGACAATAAGCACAAATAAAATTCAAGCGGCATCATATAAATCAGTGAATAGTTTTCTATAGGAGTTAAGTGGTGTGGAGCATGACAGAGACATTTCTTCTAAGGTAAAGAATAAGTTGTTACACCTGGACCCTCAAATCACAAGAAAGAATGCAAAAATTTGGNAAAAAAAAAAAAAAAAAAGATTTAGATTTAAATTTAGCTTTATGCCTAGGAAGTACAATAATATATTCACTACCAAGATGTATCAATTGGTATGAGGACATAGCTTAGTGGTAGAAGACTTGCCTAGCATCTAAAGGTTCTGGGTTCAATCCCAGCCAGCCAGAAAATAAAGGAAAAAAATAAAGTAGAAAAGCTAACCAGCAGTATCCCCCTAGTCTTCTGTCACACTCTTGGTGTGGGTTTCTTTCTAACTACAGAGGGGACAGAGAAGCAGAGCAACCGTCCTTCAGGCGCTCTGCTCAGTCTCTCTCAAAAGTGAGATCATCCAATCTCCAAGAAGCAGGTCAGCACATCTACCTGGCCCCTGCATCTAAAGCAAAGTGTGCCCTTGCTAGCCCACTTCTCACCCCTCACCTAGCCCTGTGCACTGGGTCTGCATCCCCTGGGCTCTAGGCACAACAGACCAGAGTGTCCTGCAGAAGGCCGGCATCAGCACTGGGATGCAGAGTAGTTAGTCAGCCAAATCCCAGGACTCTATGCTGCTGGGGAGCTGGGGAGCTGGCATGTCACCCTAAATCCTCACCATTTCATGTCACCCTAAATCCTCACCATTACATGTCACCCTAAATCCTCACCATTACACTGGGCAACAGACATCCAGAGATAGATCCAGAGACAGGTAGCACCTACTGAGATGACTGCAGAAAAGAAACGTCTTGATATGATCCAGTAATTCCACACAGTACGTCATCTTAAAAAACTGAAGATACAAAGATGTAAAGAAGTATAAAGTTAAAGGATGATGACAGTACCATCCCTTAAACTGTGAGAACAGAACAAGCCCAAGAGGAGACTGGCCAGAACATTAAGTCAGTGCCAGTCTAAGGGCAGTGCCCCAGTCAGCAGAAGTCCAGTCACACTGCTATTCTGGGGCTGGAGAGATGGCTCAGTCAGTAGAGCACTTGCCAGGTAACTGTGAGGATGGGAACTGGAATCCTCAGAGCTTGCCGGCCAACAGGACACCCAAAGCAGTAAGTTCAAGGTTCAGTGGAGACCCTGCCTAGAAAGACATAAGACAATGACTTCTGGACTCTGTACACACATGAACACCCCCACACACACGCACACATAATAAATTTTTAAAAGACAATATTGCTTTTCTGAAATGATCAAGAAGGCTTTCTGACACTACAGACCTGTGTGTTCAAGATCCTCCAACTCAGGAGCACTATGGGAAGGGAAGGACTCAAGGGGGCTCCTGAAAAAGGGCAAAGTCACATGGCTTCCCAACTTGTGCCAAGTGCTTTGTTGGTTGTTTGAGAAACACTGACCCCATCATACCTCACTACAGCAAAGGCCTTCGAGTTACAGAAGAGAATTTGATTACAAAGGCCACAAAGTGCACACAGTGTAAACGAGCAAGCAAGGAGGACACAATGGACACTTCAGAGCATATAGGATGCACTGCCGATCAGCCCAACAGAAAGAAGACTATAGAGGGGGAAAGGGGGAATCCCTAATGCATTAAGGCAGGACACTAGGGAGGGGCAGGGAGTGAGTGAAAGGGCATGGAGGCCTTGGCACACTAGCCTGCGATATCACCCAGGAGGGACAGGCTGCACTAAAGCAAACTCCACAGGTGTCTACATTCTAGAACATTCACCAACAAGGAAAGGGGTAAGCTGATTTTCAGGCTTCCACTGCTGGGTGAAAGGGAACAGGGTGCTGCAACTTGAACCCCTCTGGGACCCTTGCAAACACTGCTCTGGAATCTGACTCAACTGTATAGCTAGTTAAGTAGTGGAGAGTGAGACGATTAAGCACAGCAACTATTTTTCTTTTTTTATTATTATTTATTTATTTATTTATTTATTTATTTATTTATTTATTTAGTATGTGCATGAATGTACTGTCTGCATGCAGGTTTGTGCACCCGTATTGTACAATGCCGCGGAGATCAGAAGAGGGTCTAGGATTCCCCTGGAACTGGAGTTAAAGACGGTTCCCGGCTGCCATGTGGGTGCTGGGAATTGAACCTGGGTCCTCTGCAAGAGCAGTCGGTGCTCTTAACTGCTAGGCCATCTCTCCAGCCCCAGCAACTATTTTTCTAAATAAATATTTACATACTTATAAAAGACAGAACCGTCCACTGCAATACGGAACAGAAAGCAATTGTCTTTAGGGTAGAATTACAGGAAACTTGACTAAACCCCAATGTTTAACACTTCTTGCATTTTTTGGTTCATCCCTAACCTAAAACTTTAAAACTGTCTGAAATCTGAAACACTAACATTGATCCAAAAAGATCTGAATTCTGGCACACTTCTGGCTTAGGACTTCTCAGAACAGCAAATACTCCAAAATCCAAAAAACTTGGATACCTGAAATTGTTCTGTTCCCCAAACATTCTGGATAAAGGATATTCAACCTATATCAAAAATATAAGACTGTACATACAGAAGCTAGACCAGCACCAGTCTGACATAATGCATTTCCTCTGAGGGTCCACACTGGCAGCCATTTCCTTGAGCTCCGCAGGGCTCTCTGCCCCACACAGCCATAGAAAGCAGACTGATACAAAGCTAACATGTTATGCTATATACAGTATTGGCCTCTGCTGTGGTAGCTGCAAACACTCAGTTCCCAAGGGTACAAGCCATCATGAAGTTAACCAACTAAAAAGCTTGCCCTTAGTCTTCAGTGTGCTATACAAGACAGAGATGGAAGCCATGGTGGGACTGAGCATCACCAATTCTTACTGAATTAGTGAAGAGTCCACATAAGGTTATCCTTACCACTCCATTTCATAAAGCAATGAGTGGAAAAGCTGGCCCGCAGTGAGATGTGTGATTTGACCACTGCAGGCTGCAAAGGCCACAGCCTTGGAAAAGGCCAGAAGCTCCATCATACACGGTTTTTGCCATGTAGGAAGGAAAAGGCCCAATGCCTTCTTGTTCACTGCTCCACTGTTACCACTAATGTAATGTTTATAAAATTCATATGTAATAAAGAACGCTCTACATTTTGGATAAAGAGAAGAATCCGCTGGGCGTGGTGGCGCATGCCTTTAATCCTAGCACTTGGGAAGCAGAGGCAGGTGGATCTCTGTGAGTTCAAGGCCAGCCTGGTCTACAGAGTGAGCTCCAGGCCAGCTGGGACTAAAGGGAGACCCTGTCTCAAAAATACCAAAAAAATAAAAAATAAAATAAAAAAAAAGAGAAGAATCCAAGTAATTTTTCAGTGTTGAGACATCAGAGACTGTACAACAGCCATGAAGTCTGGACCTTCCCCACCACGGGTCTGCACGGTCCGGCACCTCACAGTACTGTGTATGACACACGACTGCTTCTAACTCTCTAAGTGTGTACTTGTTTGTTTTACAGTGCTGGGGATGGAGCCCATGCATAGCCTGGCATGTGCTAAGTTAAGTATTCTACCACTGAGCTACATTCCTGGTCCTCAAGTATCTTTTTAGGAGATATCTGACCTGACCTGTTCTCTGCCATCCAAAGCTGCCACCCAACACTGTTGTTCCCAAGTAAACTTTTTTTTTTTTTTTTTTTTTGGTCTTTTGTGAGATCAGGCGCTCTCTGTAGCCCCAGCTGACGCGGAACTCTACTCTGGTAAGCCAGCGGCTTGCTTGAATTCACAAAGATCCGCTGCCCGCCGGAGTGCTAGGATTAAAAGGGTGGCCCCATCACCCGGCCCAGCAATACTTCTTGAGAAGGCGAACTCCTAGGACACAGGAGGAAGCAGCCATTAGCAGAGAAAGACATTTAGAGGGCAGCACTAATCCTTCCAAAAGCAACTGTGCTAAGCGCAATGCCGCACCCTGGATTGGATCCTGGAGCAGAAACAGCATTAGTGGAAATTAGTGCAAGTGAAAGTGTGTGGTTTGGTTAGGAGTGTGGGACTGTTGTCAATTTCCATTCTTTGGACAAGTTTACCATGGCAACTGTAAGCATCTTACTGTTACAAGGCCTTTAATCCCAGCACTCAGGGAAGCAGAGAGGCAGGGCCAGATCTTCTGTGAGTTATCAAGGGCAGCGCTTGGTCTACAATATAGCAGTCAAGCCATCGAAGACCTACAAGGAGACCCTGTCTCAAAAAAGACGCAACAACAATATCAACAGTAACATAAGCATATATAAATATACGAGCTGGCTTGGTGTCGAACTTGCTTTAATATCCCAGAATCAGAGGCAGAGGGTAGGTCAAATCTCTGCAGAGTTCTGTGTGTGTTTGCCATGGTTTTTCTGTGTTGGTATAGAATGAAGGTCCGCCGGGAGGTGACTTCAATGGGTAAAAAGCATGTGGATCAATTCCGAGTTCAGATCCCCGAACTCACAACAACACAGCACCTCTAATCTCAATGCTAGGTAACGTTGGCAGGCAAGGAGGGACCCTTTGGGTCTCACTGGCCAAGACTTACTCTACCAGTTCCAGAGTTCTCTATGTTTCCATGGCAGAGAGCCGGTCGTAAAAATAATAGGAGAAAGCAATTAAGGAAGACATCAGTGTTGGACAGCAACTTCAACACGATGTTCGATATTTTGAGAGGATGTAAAACACTTCATCCTGCAAGGAAGTGCATTAAACTCGGGAAGTAAATAACTCGATACTTCGGGGAAGTCCCTAAAATTGGACCAGGTTCAGTAGGCTCCTCCCTCCCCCCAGGAGAGATTTGACTCCTCTTCAACCTGTCCCAAATGCCTGCAGGTTGTGCAGTNCCAAATTTTTGCATTCTTTCTTGTGATTTGAGGGTCCAGGTGTAACAACTTATTCTTTACCTTAGAAGAAATGTCTCTGTCATGCTCCACACCACTTAACTCCTATAGAAAACTATTCACTGATTTATATGATGCCGCTTGAATTTTATTTGTGCTTATTGTCCCATCCCTCCGATGCTCTAGGCTTTACCCAATGTAGACATCTTCGTCCCACTCCTGTTTCACTGGGTCCAATCTCATACAATCATATCATATAGTTTGACCAGTGTGAATATGTTGTGGAAGTATTCAGAGCGAATCAATATCCTTCTAAGGTAATGCAGCACGGCTGTAGGTTAACATAACTCACTGATGTAGACAGTAAAGAAGGTATACGGTTGTCCTTGACAGCTGTAAAGCAAATTGCTTCTGGTGGTCCTTATGAACCGTATCGAGAAGAAAGCATTGGCCAGATCAATATCTGCATACCATTAGCAATGATAGATTTGATTTGCTCAAGTAAGGACACAACATCTGGTACTGCGGCTGCAATTGGTGTCACTACTTGGTTTGAGTTTTTGATAGTCAACAGTCATTCTCCATGATACAACTGTCTTTTGCACAGGGCCAAATTGGAGAGTTAAATGGATATGTGGTAGGAATCACCACCTTTGCATCTTTCAAATCCTTGAGGGTGGCACTAATCTCTGCAAACCCTCCAGGGATATATACTGTGTTTGGTTCACTATTTTCCCGGGTAGAGGCAACACCAATGGTTTCCAGTTTGGGCCTTTCGGCAAACCATAATAGCCCTCACTGAAATGAGGGGCTGGAACCACAGGTCAGGGAAACCAATGAATAGGGGAGTCTGAAAGCGTGCCAATTTCTGATTATATCTATCCCAATTATAACATTCTGAGACTGTTAAAAAACCAGCATGAATGATTTTCTGGCACCCACTGGTCCCACTGTGATCGGAACTTGCAGCCCAAACCCCCCATGTTATCACCACACCTGACCCTCCATAGCCCCTACTTTTAAAACTGGGAGGGCCCCCCAAACAAAAAAGAATGCGTTTAGGGTCTCCTGGAAGCAGTGGCAACTCAGAACCAGTAGCCGAGATAGGCCATCGAAAATCTGATTATTTCCTTTTCCCCAATGTACAGTTACCCTAGTAAAAGCCTCAGGTCCCTCTGGGGAAGGACAGGAGAAGGGCAAACAGCATAACTCTTTAGTATTGTGACAAGGTCCTTCCTCATTGGAACCCGGCCACCCGTTCATTCAATGTGTTCTGGGTCTGTGAACTTTCTCAAGTCTGGAAATTGGTTGACTAGACAGGATTTGCTATTACTAAGATCCAATGTTGAATTCCTGTCATTTTTTCTAGAGCTTTTCTGCTTACAGAGATCAAATAAAAACTTAGTAGGCGTCTTATGTATTGGTTCCTGGGAACACCATGATTAATTGCCAGTTCCAAAGATCATTCGGGTCAGCCATTATAGGCATTGTTGTGCTCTGCCCCCCATTATGATAATTATGGTACTATGCTCATCTGGTCTTCGGTGTTTCAGTGCTGCCACCTGACGCCGACCCTGAGGTCCTGTTTAAACCTATTACGTGTACATTTAATTAATGAAAGCGACCAACCACTTCTCTAACTGTAAAATCCGGCATAGAAATAGAGCAAAAATAAAGTTCTTCAAATGTTCTGTTGTCTCTCTCAGTACTTTCCATCTTATAAATTGAGTGAAAGGCATGTCCTCTGACTCCTCATATTGTGGAGAATGTGGTTTTACAGTTTGAATCCATTCAAGCATGCCCAATCTGCCTGACCCTCACAATCTCTTCAGCCAAGGAATATCAGGCATTTCTAACTTGCTGTTAGTAGGCAATGTTTCTAACTCGCTGTTAGTAGGGCTTGTTTTAATAAATACATCAGCCAACCTTTCAAATAAACTTTTAACACCTGTTTTAACTGCTCGAGAAGGAAAGGTAAGAAGAGGATAGCTTCCTGTTTAAACCTAGAATCTCATACTCAGTGGGCTCATATCGATAAATCAGTATGATCCAATTTTATGATTCCTTCCCCATTATCCCACACCCGTAAAATCCATGCCCACACATATTCCTTAGGCTTCTGCCAGAAGTGTAATCAGCAAAACTCATTAATTTACTTTAGTGAGATAGCCACATACCTCTGGACCACACTTTCTATCTCACCGTGAGGGGCTTGCTTAGACTTAATCTGGTTATAGGTCTAGAGGCAACCATTGTTGGGCCCTGAGGGACATTAGCCCCCTCTGGGAGGGGGGGAATATTTTCCTCAGGCAAGGGTGGGGAGGAGGTATCTATAGGGTGTGGATTCTCTGCTGCGTGTGGGGAGATTAATTCCTCAAATAAAGAAAATCCCTCAGAGCCGAGGGTTCACATACCCCTCATCATCCTGTGTTCGCCCACCTCCCCCCATCTCCATCCCAAGTTTCAGGTTCCACCCTTTCCCCACCCATGCTTTCACTTTGCTGACACTCTTCGTGGCTGGAATTAATTTGCGGTAAATCAGCCAAACATATAATAAGGCTCCAGCTTGATTTTCTGCTAAGCTTTTCTCTTTGGCTGCTAGGAGAGGAAGATTGCTCTTCCAGAGCACACTTGGAAGCTTTTAAAACTGTTGTTGCGAATCTGAAGCTGGTTAATTTATCACTGAGCTCATTATTTTCCTCTATCACTATATCCAGACATGCTAGGAGCAACAAGGCACAGCATTTTTTCCTTATTTTTCCGCAATGTCTCGAACGTTTTATATATAGGGTCGCTAAATGCCTTGCTTCTCACAAGAGGTGAGTTAGGTGAGTAAAATGGGTCTATCTTCATAATTAGTTCACATAG
This sequence comes from Rhizomys pruinosus, assembly GCA_009823505.1. Lineage (NCBI taxonomy): Eukaryota > Metazoa > Chordata > Mammalia > Rodentia > Spalacidae > Rhizomys > Rhizomys pruinosus. The sequence continues at coordinate 1,373,216 of VZQC01004015.1, forward strand.
TCTGCACCAAGGATTATCATTTCTCTTCATGCCACCAGGAAAGCCGTCAGTAACTCCTAGGCTGCACTTTGAGTGTGGAGAGCTGGCGCCAGAGACACCAGGCCCACTAAAGGAAAATTCACCCCCCCTTGTTTTTTTGTTTCAATTCTGTTTCCTAGAACGACTCCTGGTACCAAAAGTCTGTATTAGTCAGGGTTCGCTAAAGAAACAGAAGCACAGGATGAATATATAGCTATATACAAGTTATTGATTTGCTCAACGTGACAGAGTTCAAGGAGTCAACAGTAGCTGCACCACACTAGGAAGGCCAAGAGTCCAGGGAACTGCTCAGTCTGCAAGGCTGGATGTCTCAGTAGTCCCAATCTATTGATGAAGGCCCGAATGGATTCCAAGAGATCTGCAGGTCTCAGCAACGCGGGGGATCTGAAGTTTTGATCACAGCAGCAAGACAGACGTCACCAGAGGAGAGAGGCAAGCCTACATGAGAAAAGGCGGACCATGCCTCCTTGTGCTACAGTGGCCTTTATATCTGCCTTTACCGGGCAGAAGGTGAGAACCACACATTTGGGGTGAGGCCTCCGGTGGAGGTGGTCCAATCCAAATCATACCTTTTTCTCTTCTTTGTTCATCCTAGTCCAGTAATCAAGTTTACACACAGGATTAACCATCACAACCAGGGCCATGAGTGAGCTCAAGTGGACCCAGAGACAATCATACATACCCAGATGCAGTGATTCATGACACTTCAGCAAAATAAAAAGCAGAAACAGAAGAATAGTCCAGAAGCTCATAGGCTAGCTGAACTGAGGGAATGGCACTCCTCAGAAAAACAAGAAAGCCCTGAAGGTTGAAGAGGTAGAACTGCATCCTAAAAGCTGTCCTGACCCGCACACATCAATGCCTAGTGCCACACCTCATGCCATGCACCTGTGCATGCACTAATAAATACAAGTAAAAACAAAAGCTACACATCCAACCAAATAAACAAAAATGTTATGCTAAATGAAACAAGAGCCGAGGTGCACAGTAGCCATGTCCGGGCATTCTCCATCTGTACACAAATGTTCATGGACAGGAGCATCATAGACAGAACAGCAGCTTTCTAGGACCTGGGAAGAGGAACAGGTTGAACTGTAATGTATTTCTTTTGGGGGTAGTTAAAGTGTTTATTAAAACAATTTTGACAGTGGTGAAGTTGTAACAAGTCTTGTGAAATACACTAAAAACGCACTGTGTGTGGGGAGTTTTTTTGACTAATCTGAATTAAAAAATAATGTTGTGTTCATTTTTGTTTGTGTTTTGAGTGTTTTTGTCTGTAGTAAGGTGCATAGAGCACATATCAATTGCTGACGAGACAAAAGGGCGTGTCTGCCAGTCATGATTGGCGCACTGCCTTTAATTTCCTGGCACTTGGAGGCATGAGTGCAGGCATCGGATTTTGTTGAAGTTTCAAGGCCACCAGGTCCATAATGTGAGATTCCAGACAGCTTGGTCTACAGGGAGACCCTGTCCAAAAAAAAAATAACAAAAAAAAAAATAAAAAAAGAGGCAACATATCCGTGTGCCTAAGACCAAAGTGTATGGTTTGTTTAGCCGACATGTGAGTGCAATGCTTGAACAGGCCCAGGTCCTCTGTGAGAGACTGCCAGCACTCTTAACACGAACTAATCCATTTCTCCAATCTTCATAGTAGTGAATTTCATGATATGTGAATATCTCAATAAATGCTGTAAAAAGTTTAGGGCAGGGCATGGTGGCTGCACGCTTTAATCCCAACACTCAGAGGCAGAGGCCGGCAGATTCTGTGAGTTCAAGGCCAGGCCTGATCACATAGAGGTGTTCCAGGGAAAGCTGGAAAGGAACTGCAGGGAGCGACCCTGACCAAAAAGCCATGGATAATAAATGATAGATGATAGATAGAATACGATAGATAGATTAAAGAAGAAAGAGACAGAAAGAAGGAGAAAGAAAAGAAAGAAAGAGAGAGAAAGAGAAGAAAGGAAGAAGAAAATAAGAAAGAAAGGGAAAACTTTTGAGCTGTTAGTGACTATGGCTGCTCCATGCTCTTTGAATGTTGTTTTTCTTTTTCCTGATCCTAGTGCGCCCTATAAATACTCTGTACAAGAGTCTGCTTCTCAGTCAATACCAGGAGCTGTCAATGCTCAATCATCAGGAGTCTGGAATCCAAATGCCAGATACTCTGTACTCCTCACCCACCAGGGTGGGTCCCTCCAGACTGTTCCCTTGACTCAGCCTCTGTCTACCCATGGCCTCTGCCAATCTTTACTTCAACCACCCAAAAGGGGTCCAATCAGGCAGCCTAGGCATGCTGTGTTGTATCAGAGGCTCAGGGAAAGACCCTGTGTGTCACAGACAAGCTCGAAAAAGCCTCCTGATCTTCGTGATTGTCGTTGAGCAGCAGAGGGCAGTGAGGTAGTGAGGCTTGAGGTTTAAGGGGGAATGGAGAGGAGGAAACTCAATCTGTAGAAAATACTCCTGCCTTGGGAGTCACTTTCCGCACATAGTTCTCCCTAGAATGTCAGGGGCACAGTCAAACTTGCAACGAGCTGTTCATTTGACACTGTGTAAACTGGAATCATGTTAGACCCCACATCTCAAGAAAAGAAACAGAACCCTTCATCCAACCATGGTTTGTACTTGGTTTCTGTGAGGAGCAGTTTACAGGGGTGGCTCCCAGCTAAGTACTTGCTTCCAGAGATGCATTCTGACAAAGGCTCTGCAGGGCAAAATGCTAGGAGAGAGCGTGCACAGCTCTTGGGGATGGTTTGGGGATATGACCTGTTCCCCTTAGGCTTTTAACTAAATTCTCCTCTTCTGATTCAAACACTCCTGTGGCACCCCAGGCTGTTGAGGAAACACTACCCCAAGAGGGGCTCCAGGTATCCAAGAGGGCTCTGGATTCCAAACCATAACCAAACAGCAGGGCCAGTCTCTTCCCTGAGGAGGCCAAGTGGCTAACCTGGATCCAGTCTCAAGAAGACTGGCAAGCAAGGGACCCTTACATCTTCGAAAAGCGAAAGAGAGAGGTGACATGTCCAATAGGCTGAGGCGACACAGACTGTGCCAAGCAAACTGGTTCCGACCAGATCCCACTCACCTAGAATAGGCTAAGGTGTACCCTAGTATTTGAATCTGAATTGTGTCCTCAATGAAGTGTAGTCCCATTTGCCCAAACGACTATGTTCAATAAAGAATTTGAAAAGTGCGAGCGGATGCCAGAGGTGTAAGTCGGCCAGCTACTGAGAGGCTTCGAGCAAAGGAGGATACTACTGCCCAAGTGTACATAAGGGCCAGTCTGGGGAAACCCAGAGTCCCTGGTTTCAGAAAAAAAAAAAAAAAAAAAAAAAAAAAAAAGCTTGGATGTGGTGGCAACGTAATAACCCCCTCAGCATCAACCACGTTACCAGAGGGGGGAAGTGGGAGTACGGGGAACTTGTGGCTCAGGTTGGCAGAATGCTAGGCCGAGCATACTGGGGCTACTAGGGTCATCAGTACCACATAACTAGGCATGCTGGCCCATAACTGTAATCAGTTCAGCACTTAGGATATAGGGCAGGAGGGTACATTCACTACAAGAGTAAAAAAAAATAAAAAAAGATTTATATTTAATTTAGCTTTTATGCCTAGGAAGTAACAATAATGAGTATTCACTAACAAGATGTATCAGATTGTGTATGAGGACAAGCTTAGTTGGTAAAAACTTGCACTAGCATGCTAAGGTCTGGTTCAATCCCGCCAGCCAAAAATAAAGGAAAAAAAATAAAGTAGAAAAGCCTAACCAGCAGTATCCCCCTAGTCTTCTGTCACACTCTTGGTGTGGGTTTCCTTTCTAACTTACAGAGGCGGACAGAGAAGCAGAGCAACCGTACCTGTCAGGCGCTCTGCTCAGTCTCGTCTCAAAAGTGAGATCAATTCCAATCTCCAAGAAAGCAAGGTCAGGCACACTATCCTGCCCCTGCATCTAATTGCAAAGTGTGCCCTTGCTAGCCCACGTTCTCACCCCTCACGCGTAGTTCCCTGTGCACTGGGTCTGCATCCCTGGGCTCCTAGCACAACAGTCCAGAGTGTCCTGCAGAAGGCCGGCATCAACACTGGGATGCAGAGTAGTTAGCGCCAAATCCAGGACTCTAGTGCTGCTGGGCGAGCTGGGAAGAGCTGCATGTCCCTCTAATCCTCAACATATTTCATTCCGTCCCGTCTAAATCCTCACCATTACATGTCACCCTAAATCTCACCATTACACACATGGGGGCAACAGACATTCCAGTAGATAGATCAGAGACGAGTATTGCACCTGACTGTATGATGACATGCAGAAAAGAAACGTCCTTGATGATGGGATCCAGTAATTCCACACATGTACGTCATCTTAAAAGAAACTGCAAAGATACAAGATGTAAGAGTGTATAGAAGTTAAAGGGAGAATGACAGTACCATACCTTAGAACTGTGGAGAAGCAGAAAAAACAGTCCCCAAGAGGATGCCTGGCCAGAACAGTAAGTCGGTCCAGTTAAGGGCAAGTGCCCCATGAGCAGGCAGAAGTCCAGTCTCAACTGCTTATTCTTGGGCTGGATATATGTTCAGTCAGTAAGGCACTTGCCAGGTAACGTGAGGATGGGAACTGGAATCCTCAGAGCTTGCCGGCCAACAGGACACCCAAAGCAGTAAGTTCAAGGTTCAGTGGAGACCCTGCCTAGAAAGACATAAGACAATGACTTCTGGACTCTGTAACACACATGAACACCCCTCACACACACACGCACGACATAATAAATTTTTAAAAGACAATATTAGCTTTTCTGAAATGATCAAGAAGGCTTTCCTGACACTACAGACCTTGTGTTCAAGATCCTCCAACTCAGGAGCACTATGGGAAGGGAAGGACTCAAGGGGGCTCCTGAAAAAGGGCAAAGTCACATGGCTTCCCAACTTGTGCCAAGTGCTTTGTTGGTTGTTTGAGAAACACTGACCCCATCATACCTCACTACAGCAAAGGCCTTCGAGTTACAGAAGAGAATTTGATTACAAAGGCCACAAAGTGCACACAGTGTAAACGAGCAAGCAAGGAGGACACAATGGACACTTCAGAGCATGTAGGATGCACTGCCGATCAGCCCAACAGAAAGAAGACTATAGAGGGGGAAAGGGGGAATCCCTAATCGCATTATGAGGCAGTGGACACTAGGGGCAAGTGGCAGGGAGTGAGTGAAAGGGCATGGAGGCCTTGGCACACTAGCCTGCGATATCACCCAGGAGGGACAGGCTGCACTAAAGCAAACTCCACAGGTGTCTACATTCTAGAACATTCACCAACAAGGAAAGGGGTAAGCTGATTTTCAGGCTTCCACTGCTGGGTGAAAGGGAACAGGGTGCTGCAACTTGAACCCCTCTGGGACCCTTGCAAACACTGCTCTGGTTAAATCTATGACTCAATCTGTATAGGCTAGTTACAGTAGTGGATTGGAGTGTATGACGATTAAGCACAGGCAAGATTTTTTACTTTTTTATTATATTATCTTAATTCTTATTTATTTAAATTTGATTTATTTATTTTAGTGTGCAACTGAATGGTACTGTCTGCATGCAGGTTTGTGCACCCGTATTGTACATGCGAGCCGACGCGGAATTCAGAAGAGGGTCTAGGATCCCTGAACGGAGTTAAAGACCCGGTTCCCGGATGCCATGTGGGTGCGTGGGAAGCGAACTGTGTCCTCGTAAAAGCAAGAGCAGTCCGGTGCTCTTAAACTGCTAGGCCATCTCTCCAGCCCGGCGATAACCTATAATTTTCTAAATAAATATCTTACATACTTATAAAGACAGAACCGTCCACTGCAATATGCGGAACAGAAGCAATTGTCTTTAGGTGTAGAATTACAGGAAACTTGACTAAACCCAATGTTTAACACTTTCTTGCATTTTTTGGTTCATCCCTTAACCTAAACTTTAAAAATGTCTGAAATCTGAACTACTAACATTGATTGTTGCCAAAAAGATCTGAATTCTGGCAACAGCTTTCTGGCTTAGGACTTCTCAGGAACAGCAAATGATCTCAGAAATCCAAAAACTTGGATTTACCTGAAATTGTTCTTGTTTTCCCCAAACATTCTGGATAAAGGATATTCAACCTAGATCAAAAAATATAGAGACTGTACATCAGAAGCTAGACCAGCACTCAGTCTGACATAAGGCATTTCCTCTAGAGGGTACCACACTGGCAGCCATTGCATTGTTGAGCGAGCTCCCATGGCGCTCTGCCCCACACAGAGCCATAGAAAGCAGACTGATACAAAGCTAACATGTTATGCTATATACAGTATTGGCCTCTGCTGTGGTAGCTGCAAACACTCAGTTCCCAAGGGTATAAGCCATCATGAAGTTAACCAACTAAAAAGCTTGCCCTTAGTCTTCAGTGTGCTATACAAGACAGAGATGGAAGCCATGGTGGGACTGAGCATCACCAATTCTTACTGAATTAGTGAAGAGTCCACATAAGGTTATCCTTACCACTCCATTTCATAAAGCAATGAGTGGAAAAGCTGGCCCGCAGTGAGATGTGTGATTTGACCACTGCAGGCTGCAAAGGCCACAGCCTTGGAAAAGGCCAGAAGCTCCATCATACACGGTTTTTGCCATGTAGGAAGGAAAAGGCCCAATGCCTTCTTGTTCACTGCTCCACTGTTACCACTAATGTAATGTTTATAAAATTCATATGTATATAAGAACGCTCGAATCTAAAAACATTTTTGGATAAAGAGAAGGGAATCGCTGGGCGGGGTGGCGCATGCCTTTAAATCCTAGCACTGGGAAGCAGAGAGGGAAGGCAGGTGGATCGGTCTGTGAGTTGCAAGCCAGCCTGGTCTACAGAGTGAGCTCCAGGCCAGCTGGACTAAAGGGAGACCCTGTCTACAAAAATACCAAAAAAATAAAAAATAAAATAAAAAAAAAAGAGAAGAATCCAAGTAATTTTTCAGTGTTGAGACATCCCCAAAGAAGAAAGAGACTGTAACAACACCATGAAGTCTGGAACCGTCCCCCACCACGGGTCCCTGCACGGTCAGGCACAATTCACAGTACGGTGTATGACACACGACTGCTATCTACTCCTAAGTTACTTGTTTGTTTACATTCGGGGGATGGAGCCCCAGCATAGCCTGAGCATGTGCGAGAGAGGGTGAAGTAGTCTACCACTGAGACGACATTCCCTGGTCCTCAAGTATCCTTTGAGGAATATCTGACCTGCCGGAGTCTCTGGCCATCCAAAGCTGGCCACCAACACTGTTGGTCCCCAAGTAAACTTCTTTTTGCATAAACAGATTAAATAGACTTTTGGTTTTTTTTTTTTTTGGTCTTTTTGAGACAGGGTCTCTCTGTAGCCCCAGCTGTCCTGGAACTCACTCTGTAGACCACGGTGGCCTTGAACTCACAAAGATCCGCCTGCCTCCCGAGTGCTAGGATTAAAAGGGTGCGCCACCATACCCGGCCCAAGCAAACTTCTTTAAAGAAGGCAACTCCTAGGACACAGGAGGAAGCAGCCATTAGACAGAGAAAGACCATTTAGAGGGCAGCACTCAACCTTCCAAAAGCAACTGTGCTAAGCGCAATGCCGCACCCTGGATTGGATCCTGGAGCAGAAACAGCATTAGTGGAAATTAGTGCAAGTGAAAGTGTGTGGTTTGGTTAGGAGTGTGGGACTGTTGTCAATTTCATTCTTTGGACAAGTTTACCATGGCACTTAAGATCTTTACTGTTAGGCCTTTAATCCCAGCACTCAGGAAGCAGAGGCAGGCAGATCTCTGTGAGTTCAAGGGCAGCTTGGTCTATATAGCGAGTTCCAGGCCATCTGAGACTACAAGGAGACCCTGTCTCAAAAAGACCAACCAACCAAACAAACATAAATAAGCATATATAAATATGAGCTGGGCTTGGTGGCACTTGCCTTTAATTCCAGAACTCAGAGGCAGAGGTAGGCAAATCTCTGCAAGATCTGTGTGTGTATGCCCATGTTTCTGTGTGTGTATAAGATGAGGCCAGGGAGGTGACTCAATGGGTAAAAAGCATGTGGACCAGAGTTCAGATCCCCAGCACCCACAACAACACACACCTCTTAATCTCAATGCTGAACTGCAGGCAGGAGGACCCTTTGGGTCTCACTGGCCAGCTACTCTAGCCAGTCACTGAGTTCCAGGTTCCATGGCAGAGCCTGTCTCAAAAAATAAGATGGAGAAAAGCAATTAAGGAAGACATCAGTGTTGGACAGCAACTTCAACACGATGTTCGATATTTTGAGAGGATGTAAAACACTTCATCCTGCAAGGAAGTGCATTAAACTCGGGAAGTAAATAACTCGATACTTCGGGAAGTCCCTAAAATTGACCAGGTTCAGTAGGCTCCTCCCTCCCCAGGAGAGGACCCTCTTCAACCTGCCCAAATGCCTGCAGGTTGTGCAGTGTGCCCTGCATTTCCTGCTTTTCTGATCTGTCACTCATGCTGGGGTGGGCTTTTGATGATGGCTGTCTGCACTCATTTCAGTTCCTGCCAGTACCCTTCACTCATATTCCCGAAGTGACCATACTGGACTTTCGTATGTTGATGGTTCCCTATCTGGGTGAGTAGACACATTTGTCTCTCCAGGAACAGTATCACATCATAACCTGGCACTGACCTCTGGCCAGCCTCCATATACACATATACATACACATATATACATAAACATATTTTTTTTTTTTTTTTTTGGAGACAGGGCCTCCCTATAGCCCCAGCTGGTCTGGAACTCACTCGGTAGACTAGGCTGGCTAAGCCATCTCTCCAGCTGCAGGGGGGCATCTTTTTTGAGACAGGGTCTCCCTTGTAACCCCCGCTGGCCTGGAACTCACTCTGTAGACCAAGCTGGCCTTGAACTCACAAAGATCCGCCTGTCTCTGACTCTGAGTGCTAGGATTAATGATGTGCACCACCACGCCCAGCTTCACATGGGCTACTTTTATAGAAGACTTCTCTAAAAGCTATAAAATTTAGGCAGTTATTGTTTAACGGAGTTTTAGATGGGATGTTGAGAAGGTTCTGGAGATGAGTGGTCACTGCTGCACAACTCAATGAACCTGTTTAATGCAGTACAGACAGTATTCACTTAGACATGGCTATAGTTAGTCTATCATCATAAGCATAAAAGAACAAATCAGCTTCTCATCTCTCTCCTGATCATCCAAAAACCCTGGCAAAGGGTGGGCATACTGATGCACACCTACACAGTGAGATCCTATCTCAAAACAGACAAATGCACGCTGGCATAGTGACAGTCACTGCTCCATCGCTCTGCCCTATTTCTGTTGTCAGGCAGGAAACACTTGCTCCACCACAAATGTCCTTCTTGCCTTGTAGACCTGTCTAGAAGTCTTCCCACCACCCCACCTTCCTCTTTAGCCCACTGTCATTCTCACTCAAAGCTTTACTACTACTCTCTTAGATCCATCCGGTAGTCTCAATTTTACTGGGGAGTTTTAAGTTCTAAAGTTGCCAAAATTAACCTTGAAAAATCCCTCCAATCCACGAGAAAGTCCAACACAGGTTCACAATTAGGGCCATTTCGTTTTAAGAAGCACATTCATCCAGGCATGGTGGTGCATGCCTTTAGTTCTGCCACTCCGGAGTCAGAGGCAGGCGGATCTCTTGTGAGTTCAAGGCCAGCCTGGTCTACATAGCGAGTTCTAGGACAGCTGGGGCTATAGGGAGATCCTGTCTCAAAAATACCAAAAAATTGGGGCTGGAGAGATGGCCTAGCAGTTAAGAGCGCCAACCACTCTTACAGAGGACCCGGGTTCGGTCCCCAGCACCCACATGGTGGCTGAGAACCATCTGAAACTCCAATTCCAGGAGAACTCCAGTTCCAGGGGAATCCGACACCCTCTTCTGACCTCCGCGGCATTGCACAACACGGGTGCACAAACCTGCATGCAGACAGTACATTCATACACATACAGAAATAAAAAATAAATAAATAAAACCAAAAAATAAATAAAAAGCACATTCAGTATTCTATGCCAAGCACAAACATGACGTCATGCACGTGAAGTTCTCTAAAGACAGCTCTCCTCCACTGTAAGAGCTCCCCTACTCTGCAGACCTTGCTACTTGCACACTAACCCATATGAGCCACTGTCAGTTTGTGTACTGCCTCTAGAGGTGGAATGGCTCCTCACTAGCTCCTGAGTCTTTGCATGCCAGATGCAGTTTTCCAAGGGACAGCTGATGGAGCAGCTTGGGGAGGAGCTGTCCAGGGGAGTTCATGATCCTGAGCAGGGCTTCAGACCTGTCCTCATCTGTAAAATGACACCACCTGCTTCATAGGGCTCTGCCAGGAAGGCTCAGGAAAATGCTTCCAGCAGTGCTCAGAGTAGAGCTGGTGTGCTGGAAATGGCTACTCTTCCATCACCTTTAGCTCAGTTCTCAAAAGATCCCTGGGTCACTGAAACCCGTTTAGGAGATATGGATGTTATGTAGGAGCTGGAGCAATGGCTCAGCACTGTCTGCTCTTGCAGAGAACCCAGGTTCCATCCCAGAACTCACAAGGCACCTAACGACCATCCTTAACTAAGGATCTGGCACCCTCTTCTGACCTCTGAGGGCACTGCATGCAATACAGTCATTCACATAAACAATAAAGTTGGGGGCTGAAGAGATGGCTCAGCAGTTAAGAGCACTGACTGCTCTTGCAGAGGACCCGGGTTTGATTCCCAGCACCCACATGGCGGCCAAGAACCGTCTTTAACTCCAGTTCCAGGGGAATCTGATGCCTTCTTCTGACCTCCACAGCACTGCACAACACGGGTGCACCTACCTACATGCAAGCAGTATACTCATACACATAAGAAGTTAAATAAACAGGGGCTGGAGAGATGGCCTAGCGGTTAAGAGCGCCGACCGCTCTTACAGAGGACCCGGGTTCGATCCCCAGCACCCACATGGCGGCCGAGAACCGTCTGAAACTCCAATTCCAGGAGAACTCCAGTTCCAGGGGAATCCGAGACCGTCTTCTGACCTCCGCGGCATTGCACGACACGGGTGCACAAACTTGCATGCAGACAGTACATTCATACACATAAAGAAATAAATAAAATTAATAAAAAAAAATTTAAAAAAAAGAAGTTAAATAAACAAACAATAAAGATGGGGTTTTTTGAGACAGGATTTCCCTGTAGCCCCAGCTGGCCTGGAACTCACTTTCTAGATCAGGCTGGCCTTGAACTCACAGAGATCCACCTGCCTCTGCCTCCCGAGTGCTGGAATTAAAGGCATGCACCACCACACCCAGCTTAAAGACAGTTCTTAGCAGCCATGTGGGTGCTGGGAATCGAATCCGGGTCCTCTGCAAGAGCAGTTGGTGCTCTTAATTGCTGAGCCATCTCTCCAGCCCCAAGGTCCACAATAATTTTTAAGTTAAGGGAGGTCTGAGGCCTAAGGTCTATTCTGTTGGGGGTTTTTTTATAATTGTTTTTTATTTTATTTTATTTATTTCTGTATGTTTATGAATGTATTGTCTGCATGCAGGTTTGTGCACCCGTGTCGTGCAATGCTGCGGGAGGTCAGAAGAGGGTGTCGGATTCCCCTGGAACTGGAGTTCTCCTGGAATTGGAGTTTCAGATGGTTCTCAGCCGCCATGTGGGTGCTGGGGATTGAACCCAGGTCCTCTGCAAGAGCGGTCGGCGCTCTTAACTGCTAGGCCATCTCTCCAGCCCAGGTCTATTTTGTTTTTTAAAGACAAGGTCTAGCCATATGTAGCCCAAGCCTCAAACTCTCATTTCTCTTGCCTCAGCCTCCCAAGCGCTGAGACTGCAAGGCAGCACACACCATCACATCTGGCCCTAAGTCTGGAACTCCTGAGGTGAACCATCTCTCCAGCATACTGCATGCATTCCTGCCTCAGCTGCCTTGTGCAGAGTGATCATCTGGCCCAGATAGACTTCCGCTGCCACTGCTGTTTCAAGCTCTTTAAAGGGCTAACTCAAAAGTTACCGCAAGATGCCCCAAGCCCCCACACCCTGCACCCGGGCTCCACTCTGCTTTGCTGTAGTCAGCAAACTTACTTCTGAGACTGCAGCAGTGCCGAGATGATGCTGCACTTCTAGTTTCTGACTGGGACTACAGAAAGCAAGATGTGGACATGGGTGGTACCACCTCAGAGACGGCTGGGTGCTAGGAAAATAGGAGGCTCAAGAGGGCATTTCTACAGGGCATGCTTCAGGGACGGCACTATCAACACTAACACTGTGGCCACTGTGGTAAAGTGGAGAGTATCTCATTAATTCTCTTCATGATGACATGCTGATACAGTATTTTAAATACACTGGGTTAACACAGAGGGAGCTCACATTACATCCCTACTCATCAGAACAGAGGTAGGCAAACTATAGCTTGGAACCCAGATCTAGCCTACTATTTTGTTTCTGTTTTGTCTTGGGGGGTGGGGGTGGAGGTGAGACAGGGTGTCCTTGTAGCCCCAGCTACCTGGCCTCAATCTCACAGAGATCCACTTGTCTCTGCCTTCCGAGGGCTAGGATAAAAAACATGCACCACCACTGGGCATGGTGGTACATGCCTTTAATCTCAGCACTGGGAGGCAGACACAGGTGGATCTCTGTGAGTTCCAGGCAAGCCTGATCTACATAGTAAGTTCCCAGGCAAGCTGGGGTACAGGGAGACTGTCTCAAAAAAGACAAAAGATAAAACAAAACAAAACACATGCACATGTGTAGCTTTGGGCAAGTTGCAGGTACTCTCTGAGTTTCAGTCTCCCCATCTCTAAAATATCACTCTGGGGGAATAAGCAAGTGGAAAGCACGTGTCCCCAACGGCAGCCCACGGACACAGGCTGGATCATAACAGAGCATTCCACTAAACAACCAACAGCTCCTGCTCCTGGGCTGCTGGCACTCAACTCATCCGCCTCACCTTTTTTTTTCTTTTTGAGACAAGGTCTCCCTGTAGCCCCAGCTGGCCTGAAACTATGTAGACCAGGCTGGCCTTGAACTCAAAGATCTACCTGCCTCTGACTCCCAGGATTAAAGGTGTGTGCCACCACACCTGGCTCCTAGCCTCATCTTTTCATCCCTAAAGACAAGGGATACTATGAAACACCCTAAACTGCTCCTTTTTTTTTTTTTTTTTTTTTGAGACACTGTCTCACTATATAGCCTTAGCTGGCCTGGAACTTGCTATGTAGACCAGGCTGGCCTTGAACAAATGCATCTGCCTCTGCCTCCCCTCCAGGTGCTGGGATTAGGAGAGGGAGGGAGGGAGGAAAGGAGAGAGATATCTTTGATTAGTCACCTAGTTAATATCTGGATGGTCCCATGGTGGTCACCTTTTGACAATTTCTGGTTTACTAACAATGGCACATACACATACATAAAAAAGAAAAAAAAATCCAGAATAAAGATAATTTGCTCAAAATCAATTTCATACTAAAACTTGGAGTAAGGGGATTAGAAGGTGAACTTGCTGACACCCACAAGGCTCTGAAGGGCCCACATGTCACCAGGGCAATTCAGAGGGCAGTTTTGGCCAGCAGCACCGTAACTGGAGCTTGTTAAACCTACAGACTTTCAGCTACACCTGGTGGACTGTGCAACTTGCAGTGAGGAGAGGCCCAGACAAGGCAGGGGCACCGGCCAGGAGGTGGCACGAGCCCCCACCGTGTTCAGTCTCTTTACTTCTTCCTCTACTGAAGCCCTGGTAACTGGGCTTGTTATCTCCATTCTGATGTACAGCTCTAGATCTCCCAAGGAGTAGGTTGCCATCACCACTGTGACTCCAGGCCAAGCTCCCGGGCTCCTCCCTGTCAGTGTGCAGGCAGCCAGAACTGGCCCCAGCTGCCAACATAGGAGCCATGCTGCTACGAGGAGCTGATCACCAACGAGGAAACGTGTGACTCTGCCAAGTGCTTCCAGGAGCCTATTACAGCTGCTCCTCCCCACAGACGGAGTGACCCCCAATGAGCCAAGAATCCAACAGGTACTGCTTCTGCCTGGGGCTCAGAGCTCCTACAGGTGCAAGAACTCTAGTAGCCTGTTACACACTCACTGGTGCTTTTCCCAAATCACTCAGGGCAGTGCTGCTGTGAGGCCTTGGAGGTAACCTGGCAGCAATAACCAGGGACTTTTTTCCAGATGCAGCACAGCATCCTCAGCCTGTGTTCGGGGAGCCTTGTGGCCAGGAATGTCCACTTCTGCTAAGACGAGGCTCTATTTCTGGCTCCATCCAGCTCTGTCCTAGCCCTCTACACGTGCACTATGCCTGTGAGTCTTGTGATGGAAGCTGACGAAATAGTAAACTGCAATATGGTGTCTTCTGATTAATCTGTTCCTAGTACTAGGATGCCCATATGGGCTGGTCCTGGAATAATTCTTCATAGTGCTTTCAAAGGAGCCAGCGTGAGCAATAAATGACATCATCAACTTACTTAGTACCAAGGGTCTTAGAGAAAAGCTTGTGGGGGAGGGAGGCAGGGGGAAGGGGAGGTAAGGGGCCCACACAGCTCCAACACCAAGAAGCATCTGGAAGATGAAGGATGCAGATGCAGCTCAGTGGTAGAAAGCTTGCTTGACATGTGCAAGTCCCAAGGTTCAATCCTGAGCACCATAGAAAGATAAAAAAATAAGATGAATACCACATGGGTAAATGGGAAGGAGTAAACAAACAAACTACGGTCATCCACTCTAATGTTTCCCGAGAAGCTGCATATACAGGCAGTGAGCCACAGGGCATTAGACACACTGGGGAGCAGCAAACTGGTTGGAGTCAACTGAGAGGGGAGGGGCCTTGAAGGGCAGCCTAAGGCAAGGGAAAGGAGTCTGAGAATGCAAGCAGTCCCAGGCCTTCCTAGTTTGCTGCTGGGCTAGAGGAGGGCCTGAAGCAGGAAGACAGAAGCAGGAGGCCACTCCAACCTACGCAAATAACAAACCAGGACTACAGAGAAGCAAGCAAGCAAGCGCCCAGGCCTGGTGGCACTCCAGAAAGGGAGGGGACATGCTGGGGGAATTGTAGTTTAAAACCTACTTGGTCTATACAGTCTAGTTTAAAGACAGCCTGGGGAACTTAGTAAGACTTTGTCTTAGTAATAAAAAGTGAAGGTGGCAGGGGATGTAGCTCACTGGGAGAGTGCTGGCCTGGCAAGCATGAGGCCCTGGGCTCAATCCCAAGTATCTCCATGAAAAGAAAGAAGGAAAAGCATGCACAGGAAGCGAAGGCATCTCAGCAGGGCACTGATGGCAAACAGGGTGGAAAGGAGTTAGGCCAAGCTTGAGATGACCCATAAACGGGGAGTGTTAGTACAGAAGGTGTGCCACCACCATGTCTGTGCCTAGTCAGAGGAAGCACTGGGCAGAGTGACAACAGCTGCTGACTCAGGACAGCTGGCCATTAATAATCAGTGATAGTGTCTTTCAACTTTCTGTGTGTCTGAAATGTTTTCATATAAAAAGCTGGAGGGATGATGTTTTAAATCTGCCTTAGAGAGGCAGTCACATCACAAAGTCTGGAGCTCTAGATGGCTTGATATGGCTTCCAGGCAGCTAGGAACACGATGCAAACATGACACTCCATCCAGTGTGGCGGCACGTACTTCAGTCACAGCACTCGGGAGGCAGAGGCAGGAGGATATCCGTGAGTTCCAAGGCCAGCCTAGTTTACGTAGTAAGACCCTGTCTAAAAAAAATAAACAAACCGGGGCTAGAGAGATGGCCTAGTGGTTAAGAGTGCAGACTGCGGAGCTGGAGAGATGGCCTACGGTTAAGAGCGCCGACCGCTCTTGCAGAGGACCTGGGTTTGATCCCCGGCACCCACATGGCGGCCGAGAACTGTCTGAAACTCTAATTCCAGGAGAACTCCAGTTCCAGGGGAATCCGACACCCTCTTCTGACCTCTGCGGCATTGCACGACACGGGTGCACAAACTTGCATGCAGACAGTACATTCATACACATACAGAAATAAATAAAATAAAATAAAATAAAAAGAGTGCAGACTGCTCTTGCAGAGGACCCAGGTTCGATCCCCAGCACCCACATGGCGGCTGAGAACCGTCTATAACTCCAGTTCCAGGGGAATCCGACACCCTCTTCTGACTTCTGCGGCGTTGCACTACACGGGTGCACAGACCTACATGCAGACAGTACATTCATACATATAAAAAATAAATAATTTAAAAAAATAAATAAATAAAAAATAAACAAAACAAACCAATGCAAGAACCAGATTCACTCAAAGCCTGGGAAGCGGGTGGTGAGGAGAGGACAGACGCTGGCAAAAGCCTATGGTACAGAGGAAGAAGCCAAGTAAGAGAATCTTTGGTATAGTCAGGTATGACAAGAGACCAGGAAAGAAGTGTCTGTTAAAAGGACATGGCAGGGGCTGGAGAGATGGCCTAGCTGTTAAGAGCACCGACTGCTCTTGCAGAGGACCCGCAGCACCCACATGGTGGCTAAGAGCCATCTGTAACTCCAATTCCAGAAGAACTCCAGTACCAGGGGAATCCGACACCCTCTTCTGACCTCCACGGCATTGCGCAACACGGATGCACAAACCTACATGCAGATAGTACATTCATACACATACAAAAATAAAAAAAATAAAAAAAAAAGGACACGGAAGAGAACAGAGAGATGCCATCCCATCTAGTGCAAGGTCAGATGGAAGGTCAAAGGTGAGAGGCCATGAGGAAATGGAGGTAGACACCCAATCCCAGCAGCACAGGATGCCTAGATGATGTCATCAACCTTCAGGGCCCTCAAACTCCCTCAAGTCATTAAACAGAAGCTGACAACTACAGGATGCTTCCAGCACTGCATGCTCCAAGTCTGATACTCTCCAAAGCCTTACAAGAAACATTTGTGAGCCGAGCATGGTGGCGCACACCTTTAATCCTAGCACTTGGGAGGCAGAGGCAGGTGGATCTCTGTGAGTTCAAGGCCAGCCTGGTCTACAGAGTGAGTTCCAGGATAGCCAGAGCTACAGGGAGACCCTGTTTCGAAAAGACAAAAAAAAAAAAATTTGTGTCTGTAAACTTCTCACCTGTCCTGGGAAAGACAGAAAATGCACAAAATGCAGCAGGCTAAGGAGGCCAGTCAAGGTAGCCTCCTCACCAGTCTTGTGCATTCGGGCAGGGCAAGGCTCCCACTAAAGGTTCCACAAGGAGACAGGCAGGAGACAGGCAGTGCTGGCTCTCACTGGCAGTATGCAAATGAAGGACACACTCTTAGAGAGCCTGCAGGAAATCTCACTGTCAAGAGTTGGCTGGGTGTTTTCAGCTTCTCAGCGGGCTGGGGAAGAATGATTGCTCCCCCACCCTCAGCATGACTCAGTATCTAATTTTTTTTTAACCTTTAAATTGCCACAGTTTCCCAGATATAGCTATGTTATCAGGTTGAACCAAAAATGACAAGGCAAGTTTCAGTCCCCTGACCCAGTTGCAGAACAGTAAATTCTGCTGCCATCTTTCAAAGCAGGCAAACAAAATGAAAATGTCCCATCACATAACCAACCAGATTTAACCCCCAAAGACTGCCATCCCCTAGTTACTGTTGGCTCAGTCTCAGTGGGTGGCTCACAATTTCCCCACATCATAGAAACATGGGTTGAACAATTCTCCCCTGAAAAAACACAGGTCTCTAGGCAACTGGGACACAAGTGACCAAGGCTTCATTTAACACAGTCTGCCTGAGCTGAAGGTCACATAACCTTGCAGCAGATAAATTCAGACAGTCATTAATGTGATTCAAAAAAAAAAAAAATTCCAGTAAAGCACTTGGCTCTTCCCAGTCTGAACCACACAGGTCAGGTGGTTCCTAACAGACCCCCACCCCCACCCCCGGGGGCAGAGGATTCTGAATGGGCACCGGGACTCAGGATGAGCTGTGCTCTTGTGACTGCAGTCGGACCACAGTCTCCTCCTCCTCCTCTTTAATGCCAGCCCAGCAAGCAGACCCTCAGGAAGGGGCTGCAGTTAAAAGCACCAAACTCCTACTGGGTAAGGACAGATGCAGCACCTTGGAAGCTGGAAAGCTCCTCCTAAACATTTCCAAGTGTTGCTTTTCCCCCTTTTGATCATCGATCTCAATTAGCGGTCGCACCCCATCCTGACACAGGCTGGACACCGGGCAGGGAAACTTCCAAACGTCTATGGAGCTCCAGAACAGGAGCTCAGATCATGCTGTGAGGCTGAAAACCCACAGCAATTGCTCTGGCTCCCACTCCGAGGGCCACCAGGGGCAGCTGACACTGATCACATGCCCCAGTGGTGCTGTGCCAGTAATTCACATTACACCTAACTATACCCCTTTTAAAAGTGCTGACCCCAAACAGCTTCCAGTAGATTCCATGAGGCTCAACAACGTATAAAATAGCAAAAAAGGAAAAGTTCCTCTTGTCCTAAAGGAAAATGAAAAAGAAAGCAAAGACATCAGCAATACTTTCTACTGAAAGATACAGAAAGTCCTTCAGAGTCCTGAAGCAAAAAGCCGCAGAACACAGGGCAAGAGGGAAGGGAGGGGAAGAAAGGGCTTGGCCTCTAAGGAATCATCCTGACTCCGATTCATGACTCAGCGTTCCAGCAGCAGAGGGGACAGCAGGTCAAGCTGGAGTGCTTGGTGTTGATGGTTTTAAGAGGGCGGGAGGAGGCACCAGCTACCTGCCTGGGGAGGGTGGTACTCGCTGCTGAGCTAAATCAGGCTAGCGCTGTGTTCATTCAACATTCTGGAGAATTCAAAGGTTCCTCAGAAATACAGTGTTCTTTTTTGCCAGTTCTGAGAATGACTGGAGACCAAGGAAGAAGTGTGAGCAGCAGCATGCCTGGCTGGACAGCACCTGTCCCTACAGCCCACCACTTGCTCCTACCTCTTCCTTTGCCTCCCCTTTCACCTGGGCTACCCCCCCCCATTCCACTACAGCTTTCAATAGTCAGGGAAACCCCGGTTTGTGACTGTTTGATCAGGGTACTCAGTCAGGTACAGGGAGAACATGGGACATTCACTTCAGCTTGTGTTTGGCTCCTCTACTTACAGCAGTGTGCTGACCTCACTGCTCCTCACTTCCTCCTCTGAAATACAGAGGTGATAACAGCACCTCATTCGTAGGCTTGTGAGCACTAAGTAAAGAGCTCAGAGTGCCTGACACAGTAAATAGCACAGGTCTGATCTGTAACCTTCAAACAAAGAGTCCTCCACACCCTGGTGCTCATCTGCTTGCTCGGCTCCTAGGAAATTCAAAAGAGGCCTTCCAGATGCAGGAAGCTATACATACGTTCACCTGCATGTTTAAAGATTTACTTTCCCTCTCTCCTGGGTAAGTGTGTATTACTGAGTTTCTTTTCTTTCTTTTTTTTTCGGGGGGGGGGTCTTTTTGAGACAGGGTCTCCCTGTAGCCCCAGCTGGCTTGGAACTCACTATGTAGACCAGGCAGACCTTGAACTCACAGAGATCCACTTGCCTCCGGTACAAAGTTAGAAAGACCTGAGACTCTCAGGCTTAGTACCTATCACTAGCACCTTCACCCCCACCTCACTGAAATAAGCCCCATTGGTGCACCTTGTGTTTTCCAAGATGCCTTCTTTCAGCAGGTGCGGACCTGAAGGGACAGGGCTGGCTCTGCCTCATCCATACCAGGACGGAGTCTGCTAATGATCAGGTGGCCTTCCAAGGCTATGTGCATTTTTAGGGACTAGAAGACAGACCTTGGCTTTCACTGTTTAGAAGCTGAGGTAATGACTTGGCCAAGGTCAATCAGAAAAGGTGCCACCCAGAAGAGACCCAAGGGTTCTAACTTCCAATTGCAATACAAAATACACACCCCCTCATCTGGTCAAAGTGCCCTTGAATCAACCAATTGCCACACAGAGGCAGAGGAAGGACTGAGTCCCTGAGGCATAGGAGTTGGAAGGGGGAAACCAAAGTACAAAAGTCATCAGACAGCTGTTAGGAGTCTCCAAGCTGTGATCCTATCTGAATAAAATGCAAGGTAGAAACACTTAAGCTGCATCTTGTTTAACCTTACATAACTTCTTCCTGTTACATCACTAAGAACAATTGCTTTAATGGGCCCACACCTGGACAAGTGAGACAAATTACGGAGCTGTGATGCCACACCTAAACAGCTTTCCCCATGGAAATGCTGGCCTGGGTAGGAACTAAAAATAAACTGCAAAGCCAATTCCTGAGGGACCTGTCACCAGGGATGCTTCACACACTCCACAGGGCCTCATAAAGCCAGGGTCAGCAGACAGCTTCAAATCAGAGAAACTGCAACTGGAACCTGGGTGACCCTAAGTGTTGTAGCAACTTAAGACAGGCACAAAAGATGGGAAAGCAGTAGTAGGGTGTGGTATGCACATCTGCCTATAATCCTAGCACTTAGAGGTGGAGGGAGGCAGATCAGGAATTCAAGGCCATCCTCAGCTACATAGTGAGTTTGAGCCCTGGGCTACATGGAATCATATCAAAACCAGAGATAAAGGGAAGGAGGGGGGATGGGGGGGCAACGACAAAAACAGGCACTGCCAAAAGGAAATGACAGGTGGCAACAAGAAAGACCACCTTGTCCAGCCAGCACAGCTTAGGGGCTGTCAACCTCTGGCTTTACTTCAAAATGTTACACTGAAGGATGAGGAAGCAGAGACTGGGAAGGGACAAGCTCCACAAAAGGGACAAGTTCCACAGATGACTCACAGCCAGGTGAGAAGTTTCAAGCCAATTAATGGGCCACCAGGTTGAGAAGGTCAGGAAACTGGGGAGGGGAGAGCTTGTAAGAGGTACTGGCTTCTTTTACGTCCTAAAAAAGAACTTCGTTGGGGCTGGAGAGATAGCCTAGCGGTTGAGAGCACTGACTGCTCTTGCAGAGGACCCAGGTTCGATCCCCAGCACCCACATGGCGGCTAAGAACCGTCTGTAACTCCCAATTCCAGGGGAACTTCAGTTCCAGGGGAATCTGAGACCCTCTTCTGACCTCCGAGGCATTGCACAACACAGGTGCAGAAACCTACATGCAGAAAGTACATTCATACACACAAAAATAAATAAAATTAAAAAAAGAAAAAAGAACTATCTCAGTTGCTAGGAGCATCAGGACCACAAATTCCATGCTTTGTGGAAGAAGTGACCTGTTCTTCACTGCTCACTGATATGGAGATGGCAGGAGAGGAGAGCTTGCTGCCATTTTTTTTTTAACATTTTTAAAATTTTTTTATTTATTCTTGTATGTGTATGAATGTACTGTCTGCATGGAGGTTTGTGCACCCGTGTCGTGCAATGCCGCAGAGGTCAGAAGAGGGCATTGGATTCCCCTGGAACTGGAGTCAAAGACGGTTCTCAGCTGCCATGTGGGTGCTGGGGATCGAACCCAGGTTCTCTGCAAGAGCAGTCGGCGCTCTAGGCCATCTCTCTGGCCCCAGCATGCTGCCATCTTTTACTGTGATTTATAGATATGTTCACTCAAAACTTACATTAAGAGACAGGTATTAGCCAGGCATGGTGGCGCACGCCTTTAGTCCTAGCACTTGGGAGGCAGAGGCAGGCGGATCTTTGTGAGTTCAAGCCCAGCCTGGTCTACAGAGCAAATTCCAGGACAGCTGGAGCTACAAGGGAGACCCTGTCTTGAAAAGACAAAAAAAAAAAAAAAAAAAAAAAAAAAAAAAAAAAAAGAGACAGATATTGCAGGGCATTGGTAGCACACACCTTTAATCCCAGCACTTGAGAGGCAGAGGCAGGTGGATCTCTGTGAATTCGAGTTCCAGGACAGTTGGGGCTACAGGAAAACCCTGTCTCAAAAAAGACCAAAAAAAAAAAAAAAAAAAAAGAAAGGTATTAGCTGGATATGGAGGTGCATGCCTTTAATCCCAGTGCTTGCAGGCAGAGGCAAGTGCAACTCTGTGACATCAAGGCCAGCCTGGTCTTGTGTGTTCCAGGCCGGCTAGAGCTTTAGGGAGATCCTGTCAAACAAAAAACAAAACAAAACAAAATGATCTGACAGATCATAACTGCTTGGAAGTCCAGCTCCTTTTTTTGTAGTCTTTTTGAGAAGGGTCTCCCTTTAGTCCCAGCTGGCCTGAAACTCACTCTGTAGACCAGGCTGGCCTTGAACTCACAGAGATCTGCCTGCCTCTGCCTCCCAAGTGCTGGGATTAAAGGCGTGCGCCACCACATCCGGCTAATACCCTCTTCTGACTGCCTCAGTCAACAGTACTTATATGCACATTCCCCCACAGATGTACACACAGAATTAAAAATAAAAATAAACCTTTACAAAGAGAGACAGACAGGTATTAAGCAGGCATAAAGGCAACAATGAACTCCGGGCTCTTCAGGAGGCTGAAGGAGGATGGCGAGTTTTAGGCCAGCATGGCTATAGGAAGTCTCAGGCAGCCCAGGTTCCATAGGGAAATGGGGGAAAGGGCACTAGTGTTAAGCCTTCACTCATTAAATGGACAGTACTAAGACAATTCCAGGGGCTGGAGAGATGGCCCAGTGGTTAAAGAGAACTGACTGCTCTTGCAGAGGACCTGTCAATTCCCAGCACCTACATGGCAACTAAAAACTATCTTTAAGCTGGGTATGGTGGCGAACACCTATAATCCTGGCACTCAGGAGGCAGACTGTGAATTCAAGGCCAGCCTGGTCTACAGAGTGAGTTCCAGGCTAGCTGGGGCTACAGGGAGACCCTGTCTCAAAAAGGAAAAAAACAAACAAACAAAAAAAACCTAAGGGGGCTGGAGAGATAGGCTAGCGGTTAGAGCACGCCGTCTTGCAGAGGGCCCGGTTCGATCCCCAGCACCCACATGGCGGCTAAGACCAGTCTTAACTCCAATTCCAGGAGAACTCCAGTTCCAGGGGAATCCGCGGACCCTCTTCTGACCTCGCGGCATTGCACGACACGGGTGCACAGACCTGCATGCAGACAGTACATTCATACACATACCAAAAATAAATAAATAAATAAATAATTTTAAAAAAAAAAAAAAAAAAAAAAACCTAAATACCCAGGCCTGGTATGATCTTCCCCTACACTGTCATCCTGATGTGTTCTGCACAAGGAGGCAGAGCTGAGAAGGAAAGACTCCCGAGCCACAGCACAAGGTCCCAGGACCACTTGGTGGGAGGCCAAGGGAAAAGCAAGGCCCAGGGCCTTTTGGGTCTGCAGTTCATTGTGACTGACAGCTGCTACCTATAACCGCATACCCATGCCCCCAAAGCTATTCTCAAGTCCTTAAAAACAAAGCTGGGTCCTGTCACCTGGAAGCGGGCACAACATACTCCACTAACCCTGCAATGCCTATGCGCCTTGACCTTAAGTCTAGAAGGTACAGAAATTGAAAGGGCAGAGGAAGAAAACACCACCGAGCCACAGGACAGGTTCCACGCACGCAAGTCACAAGAGGGAACCTTCAGAGGAGGCCTTTTATAGCTGTTTTCTCTGTAACTCCAAAAGAGATATTTCAAGTCAAAGCTTATATAATTATACATGGGAGGGGGAAGAAGGTAACTGTAAACAAAATTGTAAACAACTCCAAAATGAACAGGAACAACTGATGAACATGGCAGCTCCAGGACCCAGTTGGGGCTCTAAACAGGGCAGGAGCCACAATCTCTAGAGAAGAGAGATAGTGGAATGTGGGGGTTTTTTTGTTTTTGTTTTTTTGAGACAGGTCTCCATGTAGTCCCAGCTGGCCTTGAACTCACAGAGATCCGCCTGCCTCTGCCTCCTGAGTGTTGGTTGGGATTAAAGGCATGCACTATCTTACCAGCAGAGATTGCATTTTTTTTAATTTAATTTTTTTTTTTTTTTGTCTTTTTGAGGACACGGGTCTCTCTGTAGCCCCAGCTGGCCTTGAACTCACAAAGATCCACCTGCCTCTGCCTCCCGAGTGCTGGGATTAAAGGCGTGCGCCACCACGCCCAGCAAGGTTACATTTAAAAAAAAATTTTTTTTTATTAATTTTATTTATTTCTGTATGTGTATGAATGAACTGTCTGCATGCAAGTCTGTGCACCCGTGTCGTGCAAGCCACGGAGGTCGAGAAGCGGGCGTCGGATTCCCCTGGAACTGGAAGTTCTCCTGGAATTGGAGTTTCAGCACGATTCTCGGCCGCCATGGGGTGCTGGGATCGACACCGGGTCCTCTGCGCAAGAGCAGTCGGTGTCTTAAACCGCTAGGCCATCTCTTTCCAGCTCCACATTTTTAAAAACTTACAGAAACCCACTTTGTGTGTTAGCAACACACTGTGTATGCAGAGCATCAAGAGTGATCACCTCTCTTTTTCTGACACAATACTGGTCACCTAACCAGTATTCTGCTGGGCTGGAGATAGCCTAGCGTAAGAGCGCCAACTGCTCTGCGGAGACCCAGGTTCGATCCCCAGCACCACATGGCAGCCGAGAACCGTCTGTAACTCCAATCCCAGGAGAACTCCATTTCCAGGGAATCCGACACCCTTTCTGACCTCCGCGGCATTGCACGACATGGGTGCACAAACTTGCATGCAGACATACATTCATACACACATACCAGATAAATAAATAAAATTAATAAAATTAAAAAAAAAGTATTCTGCTGTAAAATGGAGCATGTCCCAAATACTTTTGCAAATGAACTCAGAATTTTCTTACAGTCAGAGAAGCTGTTGCCTGATTTAATTTTTCTGAGGCAAAGCCAGGAGTCCTGGGTGGAGACCTGTGCCTGTGGATGCAGTCCCACCAGTAAACATATCAGCAACCACTTCTGCCACAAGAAGTTGGATCACGGGGCTGGAGAGATGGCCTAGCGGGTAAGAGCCACCGACGCTCTTGAGAGAGCCCGGTTCGATCCCCAGCACCCACGTGGTGGCCGAGAAAACCGTCTGAAACTCCAATTTCAGGAGAGAACTCCCGCTACGGGGAATCCGAGACCTCTTCTGACCTCCGCGGACTTGCACGACACGGGTGCACAAACCTGCATGCAGACAGTTCATTCATACACATGCAAGAAAAATAATTAAAAAAAAAAAAAAAAAAAAAAAAGAAGTTGGATCACAGGTTATACTCGAGAACAGGGCCTTTCCTGCCCAAGCCACCTTGTCTCCTTTCTAGCATCGCTCTGCTGCCTTTTCCTTCCAACGGGAGAATCCCAGGTTAACTTGGAAAGTGCCTTCCGTTCAGGGTTTGGAGCCTGTTATTCTGGATGTTGGGGAGGCTGAGGCAGGAGGGTCACAATTTCCAGGCCACTATGGGCAACTCAGCAAGATTCTGATCTCAAAATAAAAAGGGATGAGGATGTTAGTTCAGTGGAAGTTAGGTCAGTGCTTGCCTAGGCCTGTGCCAAGTAACCAAGTTCAACCCCCCCAGCACTGCAAAAATTAATTAATAGCCTCCCCTGAAATCAGACCTCTCACCTTCCAGGGACCTAAAATGCTGCAGGCATGATTCATGTTTTCTGAAGGGGAGGGATGGAAGGAGAGGAAGAGCTGTGAGATAGAGGTGTGTGTGCCAATCACTGATAGGAATTCACATTCAGAAAAATAAGCCTCCGACAAACCTCAGTTTAAGGTTCCAGGTTAATGATGACAGACCTCTTTGTTTTCTAAAACTATACACCCACTAGCCCCATCCCAATACAGTCTGGGTGTAGTATTTGCCTCAACTTAAGGTTTTCACTCCGGCCCTCTCCTCTAACCATGGCTCTGTATAACTGCCCCCCACACACACCCCAAGAAGGCCAAAGGTACCCAGTCCCAGCTGTCACCATCTCCTCCTGCACTTACTATTAATATCACAGCTCTGCCTATGATTTTACTCACTCTGTTAAAACGAGGCAGCGAGGTAAAACAAAAAGAGGTTGGGTTGCTTCCACCATCCTGCTTTCTGCCAGGGTCTGGTGAAGTTCTTTGGTTTTTACCTCTAGCTTTGTTTTGGAATGCCCACAACCCCTCCCTCGCACAGCCCGGGCCAGGCCTTCTTTCTCCATGCACAATGCAGCACGGAGCTCCTTGGGGGTCAGCAAAACGCCGCACTGGTGCGACGCCGAACGCGCCTCAGGTCCCCGCGGGCGTCGATCCGCGTCTGTCCTCTCAGGGCCGCACCACAGCATAGCATCGCAGGCGAGTCCCCTCCCCCTCCCGCCGGGATGCCCGGGAGCAGGGTCTCCGGCCAGGGATGCCCGGCTGGCGTGCGCGCCCGCGCTGCTGCAATGACTTTGCACGCCGCGCCGAGCCTGTCCTCCCTCCGCGGCCACTGCGGCGGACCGAGCCACCCCACCCCTGCCGCCCAGCACCGTGCTCCCCGGCTCCCGCCCGCACGTCCGCACACCCGCACGCCAGCCCGCCTCACCTTGGTCTCCTTCACATGCTGCTTGACGCCCTCCGGGTACCACTGGACGCGCACGTAGCCGCGGCGCAGCGGGCTGGCCCGGCCCTCCTCGTGGCCCGCGCCCCCGGCCTCGGAGCAGCCCGAGCTGCCGCGGCCCTCCTCCTCGCCCTCTGAGTCCGAGTCCTCGCCGTGGATGAGACGCACCAGCCCGAAGTGTACCGAGCCGCGGTAACGGCCGGACACCAGGTCGTGAGAGAACAGCAGGCGCTGCGAGCCGGCTTCGGGGCCGGAGTCCGAGGACGGCCCTGAGGCCGAGTCCGGGCCGGGCGCCGCGGGCGCCGGGGCCGTGGCGGGGACTGCGTCGGGGGTCGGGGCGGCGGCGGCGGCTGCGGCCGGGGCCTGGGCGGGAGCGGGCGCTGCGGGATCCGCCATAACTGCTCTGCGCGAGTCTCGGGCGGCGGCAGCTGCGGCGGCGGCGGCGGCGGCGGCGGCGGCGGCGGCGGCGGCGGACTAGGCGCTGGGAGGCGGGACCTGCGGCGCGGGGGGCGGGGCCGAGGCGCGCTGACGTGGCCCTGCGTGCCGCCGTCGTTAGGGCGCCGGGATGCTGTTGCTAGGAGCCGCCGCCCGGTCGCTAGGGGACGCTGAAGATGCTTGGGGCGGGGGCGGAGGGGCAGCGTGGGGAAGGGCGCGGCCTCAGGGACTGCACGTGCGGGATCCTGGAGGGCTAAGGACCGGGAACCAGGGGGAGAAAGTGAAGCGGCCACCCAGGAAAAGGGGAGTGGCCAAGGTGGGCGGAGGATGGACCAGAGGCTGCCACAACTTTTTTTTTTTAATGTATTTGATTTTTACACTTTTTTTTTTTTTTTTTTTTGGTATTTTTGAGACAGGGTCTCCCTTTTAGTACCAGGTGTCCTGGAGCTCGCTCTGTAGACCAGGCCGGCCTTGAACCCACAGAGATCTGCATGTGTGTAAGTGCACCTGTGTTGTGCAGTGCGGAAAGAGGACAGAGGATGTCGGATCCCCTGGAACTGGAGTTACAGACCAATGTTAGCTGCCCTGTGGGTGCTGGGATTCGGACCTGGGTCTTCTCCAAGAACAGTGTTTGCTCTTAAATGCTGAGCCATCTCTCTAGCTCCTGCCACAATATTTTAAAAGATATTTTATTAATGGATCTCTATGTACCCCTAACTAGCCTGAAACTCGCCGTGTAAATCAGGCTGGGCTGGAACTCACAGAGATCCACAGTCCACTGTGCCCAACATGTCAACAACTTTTTTTTTGGTCTTTTTGAGACAGGGTCTCCCTTTAGTCCCAGCTGGCCTGGAGCTCATTCTGTAGACCAGGCTGGCCTTGAACTCACAGAGATCTGCCTGCCTCTGCCTATTAAAGGCATGTGCCACCATGCCGGGTGTCAACAACTTTTAATGAGCTCCCTTGGTGTCCCCAGCCTAGCCCAGCACTGACTTTGGAGTGACACTGACCCTGTCCTCTAGGTGTTTGCAGTCTAGTTGTGCAAAAACAAAAACAAATACACATTAAATAGTGAAAAAAATCAACTCTAGGGAAGCATGTCAGCAAGGTTATAATAAGGTATGTATACAACATATATAGAGTTCCCCAAGCTAAGCTTGGAAGGTCAAAGGTCATCTCTCCTTAGGTCCTAAGGGATTGGTCTAGATGCTGGTGAAGGAGGCCTAGAGAAAGGGAACAAAGGAAAGCAGCTCAAAAGCCCTATAATTTGCCTTTTTTTTTTTTTTGGTCTTTTTGAGACAGGGTCTCCCTGTAGCCCCAGCTGTCCTAGAACTAACTCACTCTGTAGACCAGGCTGGCCTTGACGGGCTAGCCTGGAACTTGCTCTGTAGACCAGGCTGCCTTAAACTTGAAGAGATCCACCTGCCTCTGCCTCCTGAGTGCCGGGATCAAAGGCATTCACTACCATGCCAGGCCAGTAGTTTGCCTTTTAACCCCTTCAGGGAAATTCAAAGCTCTACAAGGCTGCCTAAGCAGGTCAAGAGGTGAAGTTAGAGGTGACTAAAAGAAGGAACCGTAGTGAGGTGTGGTGGCACACACCTTTAATGCCAGCACTCTGGAGGTTGGTCTACATAGGGCAGCCTGGTCTACATAGTGAGTTCCAGGCCAGCTGGGGCTTCAGGGAGACCTTGTCTCAAAAAGACAAAAAAAAAAAATTTAGCAACTGGGTTAATGTCTTTCTTTTATTTTGATTTTTTTCATTTGTGTGTGTGTGTGTGTGTGTGTGTGTGTGTGTGTGTGTGTACACATGTGAGTTCAGGTATCCTTGAAAGGCAGAAGAGAGCATCAGATTTCTTGGAGGTGGAATTATAGGCAGTTGTGAACCACCTGATCTGGATGCTGGCAGCTGTCTCTCCAGGCCCATCTTTCTCTTTTTTTATTTTTATTTTTTTGAGACAGGGTCTCCCTTTAGTCCCGGCTGGCCTGGAACTCACTATGTAGACCAGGCTGGCCTTGAACTCACAGAGACCTGCCTGTCTTTGCCTCCTGAGTGCTGGGATTAAAGGTGTGTGCCACCATGCCCAGCTTGTTTTTTCATTTTTATTTATTTATTTTTTTTGAGACAGGGTTTCAGTATGTAGCCATAGCTGGGCTTGGAACTCACAGACATCTACCTGCTTTGGCCTCCTGAGTGGTGGGATAAATGGTATGGTAGAATTAAAGGTATACATCCAGCCCCATCTTTTTTTTTTCTTTTTCTTTTTGAGACAGGGTCTCCCTTTAGTCCCAGCTGGCCTGGAGCTCACTATGTAGAACAGGCTGGTCTTGAACTCACAGAGATCTGCCTGCCTCTGCCTCCCAGGTGCTGGGATTAAAGGTGTGCACCACCACGCCTGGCCTAAGACTGTTTTTATCTGCCATGTGGGTGCTGGGAATTGAACCCGGGTCCTCTGCAAGAGCAGTCGGCGCTCTTAACCACTGAGCCATCTCTCCAGCCCCCAGCCCCATCTTTTTAAAAATTAATTGATGGAGATCTCCTGAGCCCAGCGGCAGGTGCCGGGGCGCGGGCTGAAGAGCGCCCCCCCCCCCCCCCCCCCCCCCC